>BOPN01005770.1:21414-26414 GCA_017312705.2 Penaeus japonicus | reverse complement strand
AGAGAGAGAGCCACAGAGGGTAATGAAGAGAAAGATAGATAGATAGATAGATATAGATAGATAGACAGATGCAGAGAGATAGAAAGAGAGAGAGATGGATAAATAGATAGATAGATAGATAGATAGATAGACAGATACATATATATATATATATATATATATATATATATATATATATATATATAGAGAGAGAGAGAGAGAGAGAGAGAGAGAGAGAGAGAGAGAGAAAGAGAAAGAGAGATAGATAGATAGATAGATAGATGGATAGAGAGATACAGAGAGAGAAAAAAAAAAGAGAGATGGATCGATAGATAGACAGATAGATCGAGAGATAGATAGATAGATAGATAGATATATTCATATATATACATATATAGATAGATAGATAAATAAATAGATAGAGAGAGAGAGAGTAGAGCCCCGAGAAAGAAGAGGAAACTGTGAGAGTAGCGAGGGGAGGAGAGGGAGAGGGAGAGGGGACGGCGGAAGACATGTCAAGAGGCAAGATTCCAAAGCGTGAAAAATTCGCTCGGCTGATTCTGAGAGGGAGGTGGGGGGGGAGGGAGGGAGGAGGGGGAGGGGGAGTTGGAATGGGAGGGATGAGAGGGAGGGGGGAGGGGGAGGAAAGGAAGGAGAGGGATGGGGGGTTGGAATGGGAGGGAGGGAGGGGGGAGGGGGTGGGAATGGGAGGGGAGGGAGGAGAGGGAGGGAGGGGAGGGAGGGGGGTTGGAATGGGAGGGATAGAAGGAGGGGTGGGTAGAGGAAGTAAGAGGGGAGGGCGAAGGGGGAAACAGGCGAGGGGAGTGCATGGCAAAATAGAGAAGGAAGGGAGAAAAGAGAAGTGGCAGACTAAAGGGAGAAATAAATGTGGACAAGAGAGAGAGAGAGAGAGAGAGAGAGAGAGAGAGAGAGAGAGAGAGAGAGAGAGAGAGAGAGAGAGAGAGGGAGAGAGAGAGAGAGAGAGAATATAGTTAGAAAGAGAAAAGGGGAACGGGAAAATTGAAAGAGAGAGAAAAAGAGAGAGGAAGAAAGAACACGTAAAGACAGAAAAAAAAAGGAAAATAAGGAGAAAGGATAGAAAAAAAGGGAAAAATATGAAGAAAGGATAGAAAAAAAAGAAGAAAAGGAGAATATGAAAAATAAGCATAGAGCGAAGAGAGAGAGAGAATAAAAACTTGGGGAGAAAAGAAAATAGAATAAGAGAACTAATGAAAGGGGAGAAGGGTATACGTAAAGGAAAGGGAGGGCGGGGGGGTGAGGTTGAAGGAGGTGGGGGGAGGGCTGGGGGGTGGGGGTCAAAGCAATAACCGGATTTAGAAACAAAGGTTTCTTTACGCCCTTACGTCCGTGTTATCTGAAAATAAAATGATTAGAAATAAAGATACAAAGATATACGAAGAAAGATAGTGACACGAATAAGGATCATAATAACAATTATTATTGTCTATATTTTTCTTCTGATCTTTATCATCATTACCATCATTATTGTTACTGCTATTACCATTATCATCATTATCATTAGTATTGTTGTTGTTATTATGACTATTATTATTATCATTATTTTTACCATTGTCTTTATTACTACTATCATCATTATTATTACTATTATCATTATTATTATTGTTATCATTACTGTTATCACTGTTGTTGTTAGTATTATCCTTATTGGCATTATTATTATTATCATTGTTATCATTATCATCAACATTATCATCATCCTTATTACTATTACGACTATAAACATCAACATAGCTGATAGTAGCATCATTATCACAGTCCTCATCATCATCACACTCACTATCACTTCACCATCACCATAATCATCACTACAAGCAATCATATTCTCAAACTTACCCAAAAGTGCTGTGTCATGGTTAAACAAGGAAAACCTTTGTGAGTTATTTTATGAGTTAGAAAGAATGAGGTTGTTATTGGGATGTTTATCTGGTGCCTCTGATGATAATCTGATTCTATAAATGGGAAGAGATAAGAAAATGTGTGATAAAGAAGGAAGAAGAGAGATTTTACGTTTATGGACACATAGATATATATACATATCGGTGTATGAAGGCACACACACATACACACACACACACACACACACACACACACACACACCACACACACACACATACACACACACACACACACACAACACCCATATATATATATATATATATATATATATATATATATATATATATATATATATATATATATATATATATATATATATGCACAGACGGAAACAAACGCAAACACACGCAAGCACACATACACATGCACACACACACACACAAACACACTCACACACACACACACACACACAAACACACAAACACACAAACAGACAAACACACACACACACACAGACCACACACACACATATCCAAACACGAACAACAAAACACACACACAAATGTAAACAAAGACACTTCCGCAAACAAAGAAACACACCTAACAAACTACACAAAGCTAAAAAACAAAAACAAAAATGAACGAACAATTTATCTTATGAGAAGCCCGTTTTTCCGGCCAATGAAGCAAAAGCAAGCCCGAAATGTATTTGTTTTTCATTGCCAGGAAACCTGTGGAAAAGATATTGAATGATCCCGAAGAAAACGGAGCTATTATGTACGTATTAAAAGAGGAACTCTCGCCTCTCCTACTTTGCATTTGGGGGGGGGGGGACTTGGCGGAAAATAATTTCGCTTTTCTACGTTGCATTATTAAGCTGAGAGAGAGGGGGGAGGGGGGGAGGGGGGGTAAGAGAGAGAGAGAATGGGGGAGAGGGAGGGGTGGAGGGCGAAGGGAGGAAGACCGAGAGAATGAGAGAGGCTGAATAGCACACATATATACAGAGAAAGGGAGAGAGAGAGTGAGTGAGAGAGAGAGAGAGAGAGAGAGAGAGAGAGAGAGAGAGAGAGAGAGAGAGAGAGAGAAGAGAGAAGAGAGAAAGCGAGAAGAGAGAGAGAAAGCGAGAAGAGAGAAAGAAAGCGAGAAGAGAGAGAGAAAGAGCGAGAGAGAGAAAGAGAGAGAGAGAGAGAAAGATAGATAGATAGATAAATAGGGAGATAGATAGAGAGGTAGATAAAAAAATTGAGAGAGAAAGAGAGAGAGAGAGAGAGAGAAAGCGAGACAGACAGAGAGAGAGTGACAGAGAGAGAGATAAAGAGAGAAAGAGAGAAAGAAAGAAAGAAAGAAAGAAAGAGAGAAAGAATATAAGAGCGAGACGGTCGGTCCGGAGATGATTCGACAAACATCTTGAAATTCAGTGACTTCTGAAATATTAGAAGCTGAAAATGCATGAATTCTTCGACGTGTGCATGAATTCGCAATTTCTAAAATACGGAAAATGAGTGATATATAAACACATACGCAGACACAGACACAGATACAGACACATATATATATATATAAATACAGAAGTAAACTCACATACAGAGATACAAACAAACAAACAAACAGCAACAGGAAAATGTTAAAAGTTAAAAACAAACATGCACAAACACACAAACACATATATTGCAATAGTGATACCATGCACTGATCAATTTTTTCTCGAATATCTTTTTATTCCCTCTCACCCATATATACCTCTGCTCCCCTTTCCTTCTTCCCTCTCTTTCTCCACTCCCACCTTTCCTTGTCTCCCTTATCTCTCCACCCCCTCCCTTACCCCTACCCCCTACCTCTCCCTCCCTTCCCCCTATCTCTCCCCCCTCCCCCCTTCCCCCTACCTCTCCCTCCCTTTCCCCTTCCTCTCCCTCCCATCCCCCTACCTCTCCCTCCCTTCCCCCTACCTCTCCCCCCTTCCCCCTATCTCTCCCCCTCCCTCTACCCCCCTACCTCTCCTATCCTCTCCCCTACCTCTCCCTCCCATCCCCCTATCTCTCACCCCTCTCCCCTCCCCCCTTCCCCCTCTCTCTCCAACTCCCCCCTCCCCCTACTTTTTCAACTCCTTTCCATGATGTCTCAGAATCTTCTAGAATTTTCCGATACTTGCTGAGGAGATCACTTTAGAATTGAAAGGTTTGCGATTTTCAATACAGACCTGTCTCTCTCTCTGTCTGTCTCTCTCTCTTTCTCTTCCTTTCTCTCTCTTTCTTGCGTTGTCGTTCACTTTCTCGCTCCCATTTTCTGTCTGTCTCTCTCTCTCTCTCTATCTCTCTCTCTTTCTCTTTCTTTCGTTCTCTTTCACTCTCTCGCTCCCATTCTCTCTCTCTCTCTCTTTTTCTTTCTCTCTCTCTCTCTCTCTCTCTCTCTCTCTCTCTCTCTCTCTCTCTCTCCCTCTCTCTCTCTCTCTCTCTCTCTCTCTCTCTCTCTCTCTCTCTCTCTCTCTCTCTCTCTCTCTCTCTCTCTCTCTCTCTCTCTCTCTCTCTCTCTCTCTCTCTCTCTCTCTCTCTCTCTCTCTCTCTCTCTCCTTTTCTCTACCCATTACTCATTCCCCTCTTTCCTTCGTTCTTCCCTATTCCACCCCCCCTCCCGTACAAATGTTATGATCATGATATTGATAATAAGGATGTAATAATGATGGTGAGGATAATAATAATATGATTATAAGTAAATAATAATATTGATAACTATGATGATATTAGGATAATGATAACAACAATAATAATGATTAAAATAATGATTAAAGAAAATTAATCTTCCAGTTATTACTTATACTATAAAAAGAAAAACAATTATACAACATCAATAAAGAAAGAAAGAAAGAAAGAAAGAAAAAAAAAACGCGGAACAACAAGAAAAAATAGAAAGAAGAAGAAGAAGCAGAAAGAAAACTCTCCATTCACATAAAAAAACAAAAACAGATCAGTGGATAAATCAGTAAATAGTAGATAAGTAATAAATTGATGAAAATAAAAAGTAATCACAATGACAATGAAAGCACTAACAATGATAACTGATAACAACAAAATATGATAACATTAAATACGATAATGATGATAAGAATATGAATGATAACGATACTGATAATGATATTGACAATGATA
>BOPN01005770.1:13914-16414 GCA_017312705.2 Penaeus japonicus | reverse complement strand
TCTCTCTCTCTCTCTCTCTCTCTCTCTCTCTCTCTCTCTCTCTCTCTCTCTCTCTCTCTCTCTCTCTCTCTCTCTCTCTCTCTCTCTCTCTCTCTCTCTCTCTCTCTCTCTCTCTCTCTCTCTATCCATCTCTAACAACAAAAACGAAAACAAAAACAATCTTTGGAACGCGAGACAACCGCCAACAAGACACAAACAATGACAGACAGACACAGACAAAAACGGAAAGAAAGAAAGAGAGAAAGACAGACAGACAGACAAACAGACAAAGGGGGAGAGAGAGAACAATGAGATCCCAAAGCTAAGCAGATTCTAGAAACGTCTCTGTGTCTCCGTGTTGAAACCCGCGGAAGATTAGCAACGAGACACGAAGTCCCCTCCCCCTCTTTGTTTTCTCTCCTAACCCCCCTCTTCCCTTTCTTCCCTTCTCTTCTTTTCCCTTTCGTTCTTTTCGCCTCTCTTTCTCTCTCTGTCTTTTTATTCTTCTTGCCATCGTCCCTTCTGACTTTTCTAGCTTGCTCCTTTCCTTCCCTATCCCATTTCCCTTCCCTTTTGTCCTTTTACCTCTCCTCCCCTCCCCTATCTTTTCGCTCCTCTTCCCATCCTCCTCCTCCCCTACACCCCCCTTCTGTCCCTCTCTCCTCATCCTCCCCATCCCCTTCTCCTTCCCTTAGTCACTATTCCCTTTCTCTTTCCCTCCCCTTAGTCCCTATCCCCCCTTCCCCCTTCCTCTCTTTCGTCCCTTCCCCCATCCTCCCCCATTTCCATCCCCTTCCCCACCCCTTCCTCCCCATTTTCATCCCCTTCCCCATTCCTCCCTATTTCCATCCCCCTTCCCCATTTCCATCCCCTTCCCCTTCCCCCATTCTTCCCTATTTCCATCCCCCTTCCCCATTTCCATCCCCTTCCCCTTTCCCCATTCTTCCCCATTTCCATCCCCTTCCCCTTTCCCCTCCTCCCCATTTCCACCTCCCCCTCCCCCCCCCCTAAAAAGAAGAAGAAGAAAAAAAAGGCAGACGTGGAAATCACCAGCGTGTGTTGGAAAACTGACAACGTGTCTGTAAATTTGGCGACGAGTTCTGAACTTTTGCGGCAGGTCAGAGGTCCCCCCCCCCCCCCCCCCATTTCCCCCTTTTTTCATTGTTTTCGCTCCTTTTTTTCTCTCTTTTTTATTTTGTTTCTTATTTGTTAATCATATCTTTGTCATGATTTTTCCTCTTATTTTTTCCTTGTGTTTTTTCCCTTTTTTACTTTTTTTTTTTCTTTTCTATTTTACTTTTCTTCTTTTTTTCTCTTTATCCATTTTCTCTTCTTCTCTTTACCCCGGTTTCCTCATATTTTCATTTTTCTTCTTTTTTCTTCTTCCTATTTTCTCTTTCTTTTCTTCTTTTCTTTCTTCATATCCTCCATTTTCCTATTTTCCCCATTTCTAATTCTTTTCCTTTTTTTCTTTTCTTTTTCCTTTTTCCTCTTCTTTTTTTTTTTCTTTTTCCCCCCCCCCCCCCCGTTTTGATCTTTTTCTACCCTTCTCGTCTCTTTTCTTTCTTTCTTTATCTATCTATCTGCTTTCTCTCTCTCTCTCTCTCTCTCTCTCTCTCTCTCTCTCTCTCTCTCTCTCTCTCTCTCTCTCTCTCTCTCTCTCTCTCTCTCTCTCTCTTCTCTCTCTCTCTCTTCTTATTTTCTCTTTTCCTTCTTTCCTTTCCTTATATTTCGTGTTCTCTCCTGCTCCTCATTTTTTTTCTTTTATAGTTTTTCCTGTTTTTCCTTCTCCTTATTTTCTTTCCCTTTTATAGTTTTTTTTCTTGTCATTGACTCTTTTTCTCATTTCTATTCGTCTCTCTCTCTCTCTCTCTCTCTCTCTCTCTCTCTCTCTCTCTCTCTCTCTTCTCTCTCTTTCTGTCTCCTTCCATACCTATCTTCTTCATCTTTTAATATTCAAAATATTTTATAATTTTCTTTTTCCTTTTCTTTCTACCCCCACCTCTTTTCCCCTCTCCCCCTCACACCCTTTCCCCTTAACACCCTCACACCCTTTTCCATTTTACACCCTCACACCTCTCACTCTCACACCCTTAATTTACACCTTCACCCCCTCACACCCTTTCCCCTTTACCCTCTCTCCCCCTCACACCCTTAATTTACACCCTCTCACCCTCATACCCTTAATTTACACCCTCACCCCCTCACACCCTTTCCCCTTTACACCTTCTCCCCCTCACACCCTTAATTTACACCCTCTTCCCCTCACACCCTTTCCCCTTTGCACCCTCTCCCCCTCACACCCTTAATTTACACCCTCTTCCCCTCACACCCTCTCCCCCTCACACCCTTAATTTACACCCTCTTCCCCTCACACCCTTTCCCCTTTACACCCTCTCACCCTCACACTCTTAATTTACACCTTCTCCCCCTCACACCCTTTTCCGTTTTACACCCTTTCACCCTCACACCCTTTTCCCTTTTACACCCATTTACCCTCACACCCTTTCCCCTTTACACC
>BOPN01005769.1:85000-90544 GCA_017312705.2 Penaeus japonicus | reverse complement strand
CCCTTCCCCTTTTCCCTTCCCCTTCCCCTTTTCCCTTCCCCTCCCCCTTTTCCCTTCCCCTTCCCCTTCCCCCTTTCCCCCTTCTAATGACTCTCGGACTTGGCAGCATCTCAGATCTCTCGCGTCTAAGATAGTGATACACTGGAACCCTCTATTGGAATTTGCTTGTGTGTTACGCTCTCGTTCTTCCTTTTGCCTACGTCCCTCTTTTTGTCTTTTTTCTCTTTCTCTTTCATCTCCTTCTTTTCTTCTCTACTTTTCCCTTTCTCCTTTCTTTAATGCTCTTTCTCTTTTCTTTATTTTTTTGCTAAAATCTATTTCTCTTCTCTTTTCTTTAGGGTATTCTCATCTCATTTGCTTCTCTTCTTATCTCCTCTTCCTCCTCCTTCTTCTTCTTCTTCTTCTATCTCCTTCTCTTCCACCTCCTCCCCCCCCCACCTCCCCCTCCTCCCTTCTGATGCTCCAATAACCAACCCTGAGAAGTTCTTAGGGGACCTCTCACCTCTACCCTTCCTCCTCCTCCTCCTCCTCCTCCTCCTCCTCCTGCTCCTCCTCCTTCCCTCCCACCTCCCATCCTCCTCCTTCCCTCCCATCTCCCTCCTCCTCCTCCCCTCCCATCTCCCTCCTCCTCCTTCCCTCCCATCCTTCTCTCCTCCTCCTCCTTCCCTCCCATCTCCCTCCACCTCCACCTCCTTCCCTCCCATCTCCCTCCACCTCCACCTCCTCCTCCCCTCCAATCCACCTCCTTCCCTCCTATCTCCCTCCTTCCTAGCTGTATCCACCCTCCCCCTCCCCCCTCCCCCTCCTCCTCCCCCCTCCTGCTGCGTCGCCTTCAGAGCAATCACGTCTATCTCGTTGTGTAGGTCCTTCGGAGGGCTTTGATGTAGATTACGTTAGTGTAGTGCGCTGGGTCATACTGCCTCTAGGGGAAGGGGGGGAGGGGAGGATAGGACGAAGGAGGAAGGCAAGGAGGGGGAGGAGGGCGAGGGAGGGAGGGAGGGAGGGAGGGAGGGAGGGAGGGAGGGGAAGGCGAGGGTGGGAGGAAGGGCAAGGGAAGGTAGAGAGGGGAAGCTGAACGGAGAGAGGGATAGAGGAGGAGATAGAGAGAAAGGGAGAGAAAGAGATAGAGACTGAGGCAGACAGAGACAGAAGGAAAGAAAGAGAAAGGGGAGAGAGAGAGAGAAAGAACGAGAGAGAGAGAGGGGGGGGAGAAAAAAAAAAAGAGAGAGAGAGAGAGAGAGAGAGAGAGAGAGAGAGAGAGAGAGAGAGAGAGAGAGAGAGAGAGAGAGAAAAAGAGCCAGAGAGAGAAAGAGACCGACTCTGACAAGTTTATAGAGACAAAGCCAGAGTCAGAGCCAGACAGACAAACAGAGATAGAGGCAAAGAGAGAGAGAAAGATAATGAAATCATTATGACTTAGCTGCAGAATTGAAAAAAAAAAGAACCAGCGCTGCATTCGCCTTCCGAAGGAGCGGAGACGAAGGAAAGAGACCGAAAGTAGGGGAAACAAGGTCCTCTTGAGATCCTACGAATATAGGTGGTCGATTTGAGGTACCATAACATGCATATTTTGTCACATATCACGAATATGTGGTCACATAACAGGCACATGTGGTAGCATAAGAAGCAGATGTGGCCGCATAACACGCACAGGATGAATGGTGCTTCCCCCTCCCTTCCCTCCCTTCCCCCCCTCCCCTCCCCCCTCCCTTCTCCCCCCTCTCCTCCCTTCTCCCCCCCCCCCTTTCTTCCCCATCTAGGCTTCAAAGGGGAAACTTCAAGGGAGGTTTAGGCTGAACTAGGTTTACCACAAGATTATTTTAGGAAAGGTTAGGTAGGTTTGCGTTGTCTGGTAGACCTTTTGCAACTAACAAAGTGGTATGAGATAAATAGATCGTTTTCGTTTGAAAGAAATTCAGAGGAGGGGTGGTATTGCAATGTATGTTAGACCACTCATCTGATGGACAAGTTTTAGCAATATTACTACTACTACTACTAATACAATTACAACTACCACTATGACTACTATTACTATTACTATTACCACAAAAAATCTATCCTTTCTACTACTACTACTACTTCTCCTACCACTACCATTACTACTACTACTACTACTACTACTACTACTACAACTACTACCATTACTACTACTACTACTACTACTATTTCTACTCCTACTACTACTACTCCAACTACTACTACTACTACTACTACTACTACTACTACTATTTCTACTCCTACTACTACTACTCCAACTACTACTACTACTACTACTACTACTACTACTACTACTACTACTACTACTACTACTCCTACCACAAACAAAAGCTTTTGTAAAGCTTTCTATAATTCACTTTTGACATCTGACATTTAACGCAGATCATCCTGTTAACCTTAATAGTAATGTAAGTACGAACTGCGACATTTTATTTTTGATGAGAGATGCACATTATTTAGTGAAAAGAAAAAAATACCATGATAATGTTAATAGATGTAGTAGCATTGGTTAGATCATGATAATGATGATAATCATAATAATTAGGCTAAAACTAATGATAATAATAATTAGTATCAACAAATGTATATTGATAATCATCATATCATTATTGTTATTATTATCATTATTATTGCCATTGTCCTTTCAGTACTTTTGCTATTGTCATCATTATTATGATTATGATTATGATTATCATTAGCATCATCAGTATCATTAATATCATTACTGTCCTCTTCCTTATCATTAATTATTACCATAACAAAGATTATCATCATCATAATTTGCATCATTATCAATATTATGCTTATCATCATTGTTGTAATAACATTAATCATAATTGTTGTTCTTATGGTTATGATTATCATTATCATTAGTATTATCATCATCATTATCATTATTAGCATTATTATTATGATCATTATCATACTCACTATCATCATTAGCATAATTATTGTTATAACTGCCCGTATTATCATCATCATTATTATTTTTATCATTATCATCATTATTATTGACATTGTTATCATTATCATCATTTTCATGTTAATAATATCATTATTATTATCATCATAATTATCATCATCATCATGATAGTAATGAGGATGATAACAATAATAATAATAATAACCATATATATATTAATGGTCATGATAATGATTATGACGATATTAACGATAATAATAGTAGTAATGACAAAGATAGAAATAATAATGATGGAAATATTGATAATCAAATAAACATTATTATCATTATCATTATAATTTTCATATTACTATCCTCATCATTATCGTTATCATCATTATAATCACCATCATTATCATCAGATATTATTATCCTTATTGCTGTTGTTCTTTCAATTTTGGCAATAAGGAAAATGATGATGGCAGTAATGAAAACACATATTAAAAATGTTGATAATTATTTATCATTGTCTCAGTGTTATTATCATTAACAATGTTATTACTATTAATATCATTAATGTTGCTACTATTTCCATTGTAATTATTGTCATCAATATTGATAACAATATTATTGATATTAACAATACCATTATGACCATTGTTACCGTTACTAGTATCATTACTTATGTTACCATTGCTATCATTCTCAATAGCAGTAGAAGGAGGAGTAATTGTGTGTGCGTGCGTGCGCGCGCGCGGCCGAGTATGTGTGTTTATATTGTGTGAAAAATAGTGTAGTGTCAGTTTTTAATCTTATCTTTTAAAGTACAGTTAGATAACGTACGTCATATATATATATATATATATATATATATATATATATATATATATATATATATATATATATATATATATATGCATGCATCTCTATTTGATTTACAATCAGTTATTGTCATGAAGGCCTGTTCTCTTGTTTGTTTGTTTGCCTGCCCGAGGAATCATTGATTTAAAATGTATTGTAATTTGTTTATAAATATACATATATATATATATATATATATATATATATATATATATATATATATATATATATATATATATATACATATCCTGATAGCTTTAATGCACTTAATCATTATGGACTCAGCAACACTAATCCTAAGGGAGTAACAGGTAAATAATTACACGATAATCCTTATAATTACATTGCAAATCAACCATTTCTACATTCACAACCTCGGTAAAAATAACTCGGGAATAAAAACTCTTGTTGTAACACCATTTCTCAAAGACATTCTGGAATCGGAGCTTCCCCTTGGTTAGGCCTACACACACCCAATACTACAGCCACCCCCTCATCTCCGCTCTCTCCCCCCCCCCCCCCCCCCCCATCTACCAATCACGGCCCCGCAGCGCCTCAAGACGCGCTCTGTGATTGGTCGCAGACGTTCAGCGGTGATAAGCGACTTGGCAAATCACAGCTTCTTATAAGGCGTCGCTAAGAAAGTGGGCGGGGCTTCGTGTGTGTGTGTGTGGTGTCGAGTTTCGGAATGTAACGAGTGAAACGGATTCATAGGAAGAAATGAAAGCGAATGGTTTATTTATTAACTTTCTTTCATGTAGCTTTCTTCCCTCTTTTTTCAATTTTTTTCTTTCCTCTCGCTCGGAATAGGTACGCAATTTTCTTTATTCGGAACGAGCATTTAAACAACGAATCTGACAGGTCGAGAGGCACTGTTTCGGAAACCGATTTATTGTTTTTTTTTTCGGCAGTGCGATCAATGGTGTTTTGCTTCGCTCTGCAGGGCGAATAAGGGTGATCGATTTAGTGGGTCTGTTATTATTCTAAAAGGTTTCGTAAGACGAAGAAATACGATTTCTCTGGAAGTCGAATAACGTAACGTAACGTAAGTACGTCATTTTGACATGATAGGGTAAAGTGATTCAGAATATCTAATTCTTTTCAAAGCATTTTTTCAAACAGAACTATATTAATGCATGTTATATATGTAGTCACTGGCAACTGTCGTTTTCAGAATCGTTAAGGGGAAACAGACTCAGTTCACATTTTTAAAAGAATAGAGACAAGCCTAATTTAATTATGAATTACGACGGTGATTTTTCTTTTCTTTCTTTTAAATAATAAAAACGTATTCCCTCTGCTCGGTCCACCATTGCGTGTTAAGTCTACAAGGTCGAGAAAGGGCGAGGGGGGTGTGGGCTGAGAGGGGGAGGGGGAGCGAGGGAGCGATCGTGTAAGGGGGCGCGGGGGGGAGGGGGAGGGGGGATAGAAGGCCTGGGGTCATGGTGTAGGTGAGTGGAGGTGGGGGTAGGGGGGGGGCGGGGGGGGGGTGGGGGGGGGCTCGTCTTGGGTTACGAGCCGCGAGCGTCTTGGAGCAAGGGGGCGGAGTCATCTTGCGTGAATCTTTGAATCATCGATCGAGACAGAGAAGCCTCGGCTTGTGTTTCGAAGATTCCGAGGCGCACGCTAGCCCCCCCCCCCCCCTCCCCACCTCCTCGCGGTCCCTTTCGCTCTCCTCATTTCCTCATTAAAGCCAAGTAGATAGGAGAACAAATTATAGGAAACAGAAGAAGAGGGGGGGAGGGGGGAGAGAGAAGAAAGAAGATTTAGGAGAGAAAGAGAGA
>BOPN01005769.1:67500-70000 GCA_017312705.2 Penaeus japonicus | reverse complement strand
CTCTCTCTCTCTCTCTCTCTCTCTCTCTCTCTCTCTCTCTCTCTCTCTCTCTTTCTCCCCCCCCTCCCCCGCCCTCTCAATCCTTCCCAAACAGCTGATCTCCTCCTGATCTTCGACCTCGTGGCATCAGTGCCGCGTCTCAGTGCCAAAGGGGGTATCCTGGCAGCTGCACAGATTCCCTCATCAGAATGCCAGGAAACACACCCTTGCCCGTGTCGTAATCCCCCCCCCCCACTTCCCCCCTTCCCCCTTACTGCCACGTCCCCACTCTCCTGCCTCCTTCGCCCCTCTCCCCTACCCTACCCCCCTTGCACCGCCCTCCTTCCCCTCTCCCCTACCTATTCCCCCTTCCCCTCTTCTCTGCTCTTCCCCTCTTCCCCTAGTCCCTGTCCTTCCCTTTCCTCATGTTCCCTATCCTCCGTCCTCCTTTCTCCTCTCCTTCTCCTATCCCCTATCATCCCTCTCCCATTCCTCTCTGTTTATCACCCTTTTAACTTTTTTTTTCTCGCGTGGGTCTTCTTTCCTTCATCTTCCCTCTTCCCTTTCCCTTCCCCTTTTGTCTCTTGCCCCCTTCTTACCTCCCTCTTCCTCTCCCTCTCCCACTTCATTTCACCTCCTCTTCCTTCCCTCCACCTCTCCCTTCCATCCTCCTCCTCCTCCTCCTCCTCTTCCTCCTCTTCCTCCTCCTCCTCCTCCTCCTCCTCCTCTTCCTCCTCCTCCTCCTCCTCCTCCTCCTCCTCTTCCTTCAACCCTCCTCCTCCTCCTCCTCCTCTTCCTCCTCCTCCTCCTCCTCCTCTTCCTCCAACCCTCCTCCTCCTCCTAATTCCAATCCTCGTGCTATGTGTATCTTTCCCTCCTCCCTTCCTCCCCAACCTCCTCTCCTATCCCCTCCCCATCTCCCCCTCTCCCCCTCCCCCCCTCCCCTACCACCACACACGCCGGCTAACTAGTGCCATCTTGCTTAAAGAGCCAAGATTGAAGGCGCTCTATTCGGAGACACACAGTAGCCCGGAGTCCATTGCTACCAAGTGTCTCGGCCTATTACCTTGTTTTAGCGGGCGTAATGCCACAAGGGCGCGGGCGAGGGGACGCGGGCGGGCGGTGCCAGGCCCTTCTTTGCCTCAGGCGTCCCCTCGCGGCACTGTGAGGGCCATGTATTGTTATCCCGAGGGTGGCTCTCTCAGCTTCCCACTTGTTTTGTGGTCAGTTGTTTTCTCTTTCTCTCTCCCTCGCGCCCTCTCTCTCTCTCTCTCTCTCTCTCTCTTTGTCTTCCTCTTTTCACCTTGCGTTTAGGGGGTCAAGGTGGCACCCTCCCTCACCTGCAGTCGTCTCAGGTGCCCCTCTATCTCTCGGGGGTCACGCCTCCTCCTCCTCCCCCCCCCCCACTCTGCAACCCTGCAAGCCCCTCCAGCAAGGCGGCCGGGATTGAAAGCCTTCCTTGCGGACACGAAGCAAAACGAAACAGGCGCTGTCCGGCGTCGAGCGAGAGTCCGTCGCCTTATGTGGCACTTCCTCGGGCCATCTGCGTCGATGCCACGGTGCCTCTGCTTCCTTTCCCATGCTCGGCCTCGCGCGCCTAAGATGAAGATTGATAACTTGGCCCCGAGATTGTGGTGAGAACACGGCGCGCTCTTTCGCTCGGGGAGGGCTGTCTGGTTGTCTGGCTGTCAGGCTGTCTGGTTGTCTGGCTGATGGTCAGTCACACACACGCAGGACGCATGCACGCATGAATATATATATATATATATATATATATATATATATATATATATATATATATATATATATATATATATATATATATATATATGCATCTATGAATATGTGTGTATATATATATATATATATACATATATATATATATATATATATATATATATATATATATATATATATATATATATATATATATATATATATATATATGCATCTATGAATATGTGTGTGTATATATATATACATATATATATATATGTATATATATATATATATATATATATATATATATATATATATATATATATATATATATATATATATATATACATCTATGTGTGTGTATATATATATATATATATATAAATTATATATATACATTTTTTTTTCAATACGCGTGAGTGAAATACGTAATATGTAATACATACGTGTGCGTGTGTGCGCGCGCGCGCGCGTGTGTGTGTGTGTTTATATATATATATATATATATATATATATATATATATATATATATATATATATATATATATATCTATATATATGTGTGTGTGTGTGTGTGTGTGTGTGTGTGTGTGTGTGTGTGTGTATGTGTGTATGTATATATATACATACATATATATATATATATATATATATATATATATATATATATATATATATATATATATAAAGAGGGGAGAAGGGAAAGTAGGGGAGTCGGAGAGAGAGGAGGAGGAAAAAAAGAGAGAGGAAGAGAGGAAGTAGAAGGGAAAAGATGAGGAAGGAGGGAGAAAGAGAGAGGAAA
>BOPN01005769.1:47500-50000 GCA_017312705.2 Penaeus japonicus | reverse complement strand
GGAAATGCTATGATAATACGACCTTGTATCCGATAGTAATGTCCCTCGCCACCCCCTTTCCCTCCCCCTTCCCTTCAAGCCCCCCCCTCTTTCTCTCTCTCCCCCCTCTTTTCACCCCCCCTTTTTCTCTCCACTCCTACCCCTCTCCCTCTCCCCCTTCTTACCTCCCCCTCCCTGCCGCCGCCCTCGTTCGCCCGTCGTATCCTGACGCCCTGATATCGGTCCTGTGCTGAACACTTGGCTTTTTCTTTGTGCCTCCCCTCCCTCCCTCTCTTTCCCCTTCTCTCCCTCTTCGTTCCTCCTTCCCTCGCCTTAACCCCTTCCTTTCCTCTCTGTTCCTCCTTCCTCCTTCCTCCTTCACAATCCCTTGTAACCTTTTCCCCTTCCCCTCTTTCCCCTTTCCTCCTTCTCCATCACCATTACTCCCCTCCCTCTTCCACCTCCCACTCCCCTTCTCTCTCCTTAAAATTTATCAACTTCTGCTGTATCTTATGTGTGTTTACTCTCTCTCTCTCGCGTTCTCTCTCTATCTCCCTTTCTCTCTCTGTTTCTCATTCTCTTTCTCTCGCGAGCTCTTTCGCTGTCCATGTTTCTTTTTCTCTTTCTCTGGCTCTGTTTTTTTTTTCTCTCCCTCTTCATCTGTTTCTGCTTCTCTCTCTCTCTCTCTCTCTCTCTCTCTCTCTCTCTCTCTCTCTCTCTCTCTCTCTCTCTCTCTCTCTCTCTCTCTCTCTCTCTTATCTTTCTCCACCGTTGCCAAACACCTCCCTCTCACCTCCACCCCGTCTGTTTATCAAAGCAGGAGGAGTGACTTCCTCTCAGATTGATAGCTCCAGCATAAGCTAACCTCACTCCCTTCTTCCCTCCCTCCTCCCTCCCTCCTTCTCACTCTCCCTCCTCCCTCCTTCTCACTCTCCCTCCTCCCTCCTTCTCACTCTCCCTCCCTTCTTCTCACTCTCCCGCCTCTCTCCTTCTCACTCTCCCTCCTCTCTCCTTCTCACTCTCCCTCCTCTCTCCTTCTCACTCTCCCTCCTCCCTCCTTCTCACTCTCCTCCCTCCTCTCTCCTTCTCACTCTCCCTCCTCTCTCCTTCTCACTCTCCCTCCTCTCTCCTTCTCACTCTCCCTCCTCTCTCCTTCTCTCCTTCCCTTCTCGCCTCTCTTTTTTCCTTCTTTTTCTCCTCTCTTCATCTCTCACCTCCTCCCTCCCTTCATTTCCTCCCTCCCTCTACCCTCCCTTCTTCTCTCCTTTCCTTTCTCTCTTCTTCCCTCTTCCTTTTCACCCTTCATCACTCCTTTCCTTTCTTTCTTCTTCGCTCTTCTTTCTAATCCTTCATCTCTCCCTCCTCCCTCTTTCTTTTCCTACATATTTGCTTCCTCCTTCACTTTCCTCTCCCCCTCCTCCATTCCAACCTTTTTCTCTCCCCCTCCTCCGTCCCTTCTATCGCCCCCTGTTCCCTCTCTCCCTTCTCTTTCTCTTCTCTCCCTACCTTCTTCTATCCCTCCTCATTCCTTCACTCCTCTTTTCCCTCCTATCCTCATTTCTTTTTTCCCTCCTTTTCCCCCTCCTTCCCTTCCTTTCTTTCCTCTTTTTTTTCTCCATCCTTCCCTTCTTTTCTCCCTCTTTCCTTCCTTTTGTTTCTCTTTCTCTCCATTTTTTTTTTTTTTTTACTCCTTCCTTTTTTCCTTCCCTCCTTTATTCGTTTTTCCCTCCTTTATTTCTTTTCCCTCCTTCCCATCTTTCTTCCTTTCTCTTTTCCCTTCTTCCTTCCCTCCTTTTTTTTCTTCTTCCCTCCTCGCTCACTCCCTCCTTCCTTCTTTCTTCCTTTCTCTTTTCCCTTCTTCCTTCCCTTTTCCTTCCTTCCCTCCCTTTTTTTTCTTCTTCCCTCCTCGCTCACTCCCTCCTTCGGCGCCTCTGGATTCCTGACGCCTTCCCCTTATCCTCTTCCCTCGTCGTTCGTCTTTCTCAATATTTCTATTTTATTCGTCTCTCTTCGCTCTTTCTTCTTTCCGTTTGTATTTCCCCTTTTTTTCTCCATTCTTTATCAATACTTTATCGATTTCTTTCTTTCATTTTTAATTCTACTTTGGTCTTCTGATTAGTATTGTTTTTCATTTTGTTTCATTTTTCCTTCCATTTTTTATATGTTTTTTTTTTTTATTATTCTCTCTTTCTTTTTCTTTTGCTATTTATCCTACGCATGCTTTCACGTCCTTTCCCTTGCCTCTCCTTTCTTGGCATGCAAGGAATAATCCACAGGTCGAGGCACCTTTTGGCAGTGGGTTATATTTGGCACCATTTTTTTTTTTTCATCATATATACACAAGAATATTGGATGCTTGTGTGTTGGACGTAGAAGATTCTTTTTATATTCATATTTATCTATATACAATCAGAGATACAAAGACCTATGTCCATATATAAACACATAAACAAAACGTAATGAACAGATGTGTACAGCCACGTGATCTAGGTGTTTGTGTTGTTGTGTTGTAAGCGACCAG
>BOPN01005769.1:12500-15000 GCA_017312705.2 Penaeus japonicus | reverse complement strand
AGAAACAGAGATCGAGAAAACAGAGACAAAATCGAGCGAAAGAGCGAGCGAGAAACGGGCGGAGCGAGAGAGCGAGAGAGCGAGAGCCACGCAACAAAGGCGCCCGCCACCCAACCCATTCTTGCTGCGGCGTCTTAACCCTCGTTTTAATGGCACTGTCGCCGGAGGGGAGAGCCAGTGCCAGACAAAGGTGGAAGGAAGAGACTCTCGCGGAACTCGCAAACTAGATGGAAAACAAAGAGGGAGCCGAGCGAGAGGGAGAGGGCGAGGGAGAGCGAGAGCAAATAGCGGAGAGAAATGCGTTAAAGAAGGGGGTTAAATAGGGAGAAAATAGGGGCGAGGTTGACCAAGGATTTGGAGAGCAAATTGGGAGAGCAATTTGGCGTGCAGACTTGATTATCTTTAAACGCTGACGCGGTGTTTTGTCTCTTGCTCTTTCTCTCTCTATCTCTTTCTGTGTCTCTTTCTCTCTTTATTTCTCTCTCTCTATCTATCTCTCTATCTCTCCATCTATCTATCTATATCTGTATTTATTTATCTGTCTATCTATCTATCTCTGTATCTATCTCTATCTCTCTGTCTGTCTCTTCTCTCTCTCTCTCTCTCTCTCTCTCTCTCTCTCTCTCTCTCTCTCTCTCTCTCTCTCTCTCTCTCTCTCTCTCTCTCTCTCTCTCTCTCTCCTTCTCGGTCTTCTGTGTTTCCTCCTAATTCCCCGCTATCTTTTTCTCTGACTATCAATCTTCGTTTTATTCCTTTTTTCTTTACCTTTCTTTATCTTTCTTATTTCTAACATCTTTTATCTTCATCTTTTTCTTCTTTCTCTTCTTCCTCTTCTTCTTTCTGCTTCTTCAGTTTCTTTTTCTCCCTCTTCTTCGTCCTTACCTTCTTCTTCTCCACTTCTTCCTCCTCCTCTCCTCATTCTTCTGCTCTTATTCCTCTTTTCCCTCCTCGTCCTCGGCCATCTCGTTTTTCTTCTCTTCCTCCTTCTACTCTTCATCTTCCTCCTTCTCCACCTCTTCCTCCTCCTCTCCCTCCTCCATTTCTTCTTTCTTCGCCATTTATTCCTCCTCTTCCTCCTCCATCTCCTTTTTCCTCCTCCCTCTCCTCCTCCTCTTTCTTCCTCCTCCTCTTCCTCCTCGTTTTTTTTCTCCTTCGTCTTCTTCGAAACAAAGGACAGACAAAAATAGATACGTAAATTATAAAAAATAAAAAATAAAATAAAAAAAAACAGAGAATAAGTAATGAAGATAAAAAAGAAAAACAAGAACACACAGACAAAGGATGTTTGAAAGCAGGAGAGAGAGAGAGGATATGAGAGAGAGAGAGAGAGAGAAATAGAGAGAGAGAGAGAGAGAGAGAGAGAAAGAAAGAGAGAGAGAGAGAGAGAGAGAGAGAGAGAGAGAGTCGATAAAGACAGGAAGAGATATAGATGAAGAGTGAAAGGGGGAGAAAAGGAAGGACAGGTAATGGAGGTGAATGAGACTCATGAGTAAACCCGTGAGTCAGAGATGAGAAATGTTCCCACACTCACTCCCGGACGGGAACGTAGCGGCGAGAGAGCAAAAGGGGGAGTGGGGGGGCGGGGGGCCAATGTGCGTTCCAGTAACTCAGAATTGGGAGGGGGGGGGGTGATCGGAGGGGGTGGGGTGGGGCAAAGGGGGGGGAGGGCATTTCCGGGGTCATGCTCCAACGAGGGGAAATCGAAACACGTTTTAGCTATGAGGGGATGTCCTCATATGTGTCAGTGAGGGAGAGGGGAGGGGGTCGAGGGAAGGAGTGAGATGGGTGGGGAGGGGGGGAGGGGGGGGATACACATCACTACACATTGGATGATATTTCCCCACAATGAGGAAGACATCACCCTATAATGAGGGGAACGCTGCCACTCGTATGAGGGAATCCGCCAGTCTAACGAAATTTCAAAGTGTGAGGAAGCCAGAATGAGGGGTAGTCAGGGAGGTGGGGAGGTGGGGTAGGGGGGGAATACATCCAGACTGTTCACATCAGGATATGAGGGTAATGTGAGGGTGGTTCAGTCGAGGGGACAGACGTCATTGTGAGGGGAAAGGGTTGCGGTTTCAACAAGGGGAAGATCGAGTGACCTGTGAGGGTGTGAACATGAGGAACCAAGAGTGAGGGGAAGGAGTGAGGGGAAGAGTTGAGAGCATGAATTTGAATTTGAGATGCTGGTGTGTTGGATCGCCGACTGCACAAAGAACACACGCGCCCGCACACCGCTTGCATGCATACACAGGCACGAAGAGACAAACACAGGTGCAAACACGGACATACTTGTACGTACACACGCATATATATAGTATATACGTACGCACACACACCCACACATATATATGTATATGTACATGCATATTCGCAAACACACACATAGATATACATGCACCTACGAATCTATCTATCTATCTATCTATCTATATATATATATGTGTGCGTGTGTGTGTGTGTGTGTGTGTGTGTGTGTGTATGTGTGTGTGTGTGTAAA
>BOPN01005769.1:0-5000 GCA_017312705.2 Penaeus japonicus | reverse complement strand
GAGTAGGGGGAGGGGAGGGGGGGTGCGGGCGGGCGAGAAGGGAGGTTTAAGAGTAGGGGGAGGGAGGGGAGAGGGGGATGAGGAGGGAGGGTGAGGGAGGTGAAGGGGCAAAGGCCGGAACTACGGAGAGCTGCGGCTAGCGGGATGGTTAGGATGCCTTCCGATTTATTATCCTGCGGGGGATGATGCCGCAGAGGAAGAGGAGGAGGAGGAGGAGGAGGAGGAGGAGGAGAGGATGATGCCTCAGAGGAAGAGGAGGAGGAGGAGGAGGAGGAGGAGGAAGAGGAGGAATAGGAGGAGGAGGAGAAAGAGGAGGAGGAGGAGGAGGCGGCGGAGGAGGAGGAGGAGGAGGAGGAAGATTACGATTATGATAACAAAGATGAGGAGGATGAGTAGATCAGTGTGTTCTGCTCTCTCTCTCTCTCTCTCTCTCCCTCTCTCTCTCTCTCTCTCTCCCTCTCTCTCTCTCTTTCTCTCTCTTTGTCCCCCTTTCTGTGCGTGCGTTAGAGGGAGGGGGGAGGGAGGAGGGGGTGGGGGCAGAGTGGTGTATAGGCTCGGGGTCACGCCTTTACGCCTTCTTTTTTTACCCTTTTTTATTTCTGGTTGCTTTCGCTCCCTTTCTTCTCCCCCGGGAACCAGAGGCGAAGAAAAAGAGAAAGAGGGGGAGGAGGGGAAAGAATGAGAGAAAGAAGGAGAATTAAATAATGGTCACATCTCTCGCGCGCTAATTTTTAACTCCCTCGACCTATATCCCCCCCCCCCTTTTCCCCTTCTTTCCCCTCCTTAATCCTCGTCTGTTTTTCCATCTCCTTTATCTCCTTCTTCTTTTATTCACTCTTGTCTCTCTTTCTTCTTTTCCTCTCCTGATCCCCTTCTCTCTCTCTCTCTCTCTCTCTCTCTCTCTCTCTCTCTCTCTCTCTCTCTCTCTCTCTCTCTCTCTCTCTCTCTCTCTCTCTCTCTCTCTCTCTCTCTCTCTCTCTCTCATTCTCACTCTCTCTCTCTCTCACCTTCTTCTAGCCTGTCATATCTCTCTCTCTCTCTCTCTCTCTCTCTCTCTCTCTCTCTTCTCTCTCACTCTCTGTCTGTCTGTCTGTCTGTCTCTCTCTCTCTCTCTCTCTCTTGCCATATTTCCCCCTCCCTCATCTCGCTCCTCCCCATCCACTCCCTCCCTCCCTTCCTTCCTCCCTCCCTTCCTCCCTCCCTCCCTCCATCCCTCCCTCCACTCCTCTGACCCTCCCGCCCATCTCTCTCTCTCTCTCTCTCTCTCTCTCTCTCTCTCCGCCCGTGCTTCCGACGTCCACCGGAAGCGCCTTCGCTCCAGATTACGGGACAATGCGAGGACTGGATGCTACAGAGTGCGGAAGCTGGCGTCACACCCGGAACGAAGCGCCTCCGCCCACAGGGTATGCAGGGGTGTAGGTTAAAGGGTGGGTGGGGTGGGGGTGGGAGAGAAAGAGGTGTGTACGGTATATAGAAATGGGGGGAAGGGGGAGGGGGGAGGGGGAAGCATGTGAAAGGGGAAGATTTGTGAAGGGAGTTGGTGGCGGCTTGGGGGGAAGGGGAAGGGGGGGAGGGGAAGGGAGTGTGTGTGTGTGTGTGTGTGTGTGTGTGTGTTTGAGTGTGTGTGTATGTATGTTTCGTTCCTTTTGTTCTTGTCTGAATTTTCTTTCCGTCTATATTTTTCACCCCTTTTTTTTTCTTTCTGTTATTTATTGATTTTGTTTGTCAATTCGTTTGTTTATAGACTTGTTTTTATCTGTCCCTCTGCCTCTCATTCCCTCCTACAAACAAAGATAAGCAAAATCTAAACAAGCAAATCCAAATGTTGAAAATACGCAGATATTACCCTTCCATCCCCCCCCCCCCCAAAAAAAAAAAAAAAAAAAAAAATCAAATGACTCACCCGCCTGACTCAGTTCTGTGTGACTCAAGAGAAGAGAATCAGCCAAGGCGAGTGCAAGACACCTGTGCAGCACCTGCGTGGAGGGGAAAAGACGGAACACCTGTTGGGAGGGACGCAGTGGGCATTTGTCATAGTCACGGCGTCCAGATCGACGCTTGACTCCCCGTGTACCGAGTCTCGGTCATTCACGACGAGGGAAACGGCGCTAACATTTAATGATGATTATTATTATTATTGTTACTGCCACTGTTACCAGAAATGTTACTCTTTGTACCAATGTTGTTACTTATGTTATTTACTACCATTAGTACTGTTGACACCTGTTACTTCTGTTACCACTACTGTTATCTCTGTTACTTCTGCTATCATCTGTTACTCCTGTTACCACTACTATTACCACTGTTATTTCTACCATCATTGCTGTTACTTATCTATGTTACCACTACTGTTACTTCTGTTACTACCATAACTGTTACTACTACTCTTACTTCTGTTACTAATATGCTCCTACACTAATATTACACTTATTACTATTACTGTTACTTCTGATGGCAGTCCAATGTACTATTGTTACTACTATTACTACTACTACTACTACTACTACTACTACTACTACTACTACTACTACTACTACTACTACTACTACTACTACTCCTATGACCTTACCCTGCTGCTCTATCTGTTACCACTACTACTACTACTACTATTACACTGCTACTGTTATGATGCTATTCTTAAACTGTTGTTACTATGGTGGCACTACTGTTACGCTCCTGCTATAGTGACACTACTGTGTTACATCTACTATAACACTGTCTGTTGCTACTATGATGCTATTACTGTCACATCTGTCACCACTCCTGTTACTATTGTTACTACTATGGCACTGCCTCTGTAAGTGCCACATCAGGTGGTGCCACCGCTGTTGCACCTGCTTCTGTCATGGCTACCGTTGCTACTAGTAATCATAATAGTAATACTGAAAGTTATTTGTATCATCTATATTATTATTATTCTCACCAATCATTCAGACTTTATCTAATTATCAATATTATATTTTTTATTATAGTCAACATAATTACTATCATTACGACTAATGATAACACCATTGTTATTATTATCATTATGATCATTACTATTTTATTGTTGTTGTTGCTGTTATCATTACCGTTATCATTATCATCACCTTTATTATGATTTTTGTTATTATCAGTATTAATACTATTATCACTATTTATCACTATCATTATAATCATTACATTATCATAACTATCATTAAACTATCATAATCATCGTTAAATTATCATAATTGCCATTACATTATCACCATCATTTCTATTAACATCAGAGAGAGAAAGAGAGAGAGAGAGAGAGAGAGAGAAAGAAAGAGAGAGAGAAAGAGAGAGAGAAAGAGAGAGAGAGAGTGCGAAAAGAGAGAGAAAGAGAGAGAGAGAGAGAGAGAGAGAGAGAGAGAGAGAAAGAGAGAGAGAGAGACAAACAGACAGACAGACAGACAAGGAAGGAAGGAAGCTCCTGCTCTTTCTCAAAAGGTAAGAGATGGAAGGAGGGAAGGAAGGGAGGGAGGGAGGATAGGAAGGGTGGCGAAGGAGATGGAGGCAGAGAGAGAGAGAGAGAGAGAGAGAGAGAGAGAGAGAGAGAGAGAGAAGGAGAGAGAGAGAGACACCGAGAGAAAATCCTGTAGCGATAAAAAAAAGACTAAAATAAGCCACATACTTCCATGCGTCAAGTATCCACAGCGGACGTCGCCTCGGCGTCACAAAAAGCAGCGTCAAACGTCACGGTTTGTAAGACAATTACGGCACGACAATGGAGGTAAAATTTACGAAACAATGAAGAGCAAACAAGGATACACGCCCCCCCCCCTCCTCACGTACTCCTCCCCTTCTCACCCCCCTCCTCTCCCCTCCCACGCCTTCTCTCGCATCCAGGAGTGACGTCATAAGCTGAAGAGGATCTAAGCTTCAGGATTTTCCCTTTTTTTTTTTTTTTTTGCTCGTCTTCTTCCTTCCTCTTCTTCGCTTCTTCTCATTTATTCTTTTACCCCTTGATCCATCCATCCATGTTTCTCTATTCGACTAACATCTTTCTCTTCCACTTTCACCTTCTTCTACTTCTATCTTCTCCATCCTCCACACTCAACCCCCTCCTCCACCACTCCCTCTTCCACCTTCCACCTCTTCCACCTCCTCTTCTTTTTCCTCCGCCTTCTCCATCCTCCACACTCAACCCCCTCCCCCACCACTCCCTCTTCTACCTGCTCTTTTATCTCTTTCTCAACCGTGTCCTCTTTTCTTCCTCTACCTCCACTTTCTCCATTCCTTCTCTCCTCTCTCCTTCTCCTCCACTTCCTCTCTTTCTTCTTCTCCCTTCACCTCCCTTCTTCATCTTCCTCCTCCTTCTACTACTATTATTGCTATTACTATCTTTACCATCTACTTTGTCCTTCACCTCCTCCTCTACTCCCTCCTCCCCCTCCTCCTCCTCCTCCTCTCCAAGCCCCCTTTCACCCCCTCCTCAGTTCCCCTCCTCCTCCTCCTCCTCCTCCTCCTCCTCCTCCTCCTCCTCCTCCTCCTCCTCCTCCTCTCCTTCCGTTTCCTTCTCCTCGGCATCCTCGCCCTCTTCCTCTTCCTCTTCCTACTCCTCTTCCTCCACCCAAGGAAGCAACCCCAGCCCTTCCGGCACTCTTCCTCTCTGATCTCTATCTCTCCTTCCTCTTGAAAGCGATGGAAAAGGGAAATATAGAGAAGAGGAAGTAAGGTGGGTTGGGGAGGAGAAAGATTGGGGGTGAGAGGGGGGAGGGAGGGGGGAAGAGGGAGAGAGAAATAGAGAGAGAGAGAGAGAGAGAGAGAGAGAGAGAGAGAGAGAGAGAGAGAGAGAGAGAGAGAGAGAGAGAGAGAGAATCGAAACGAGAAAGAGAAGAAAGAAAAGAAAGGAGACAGAGGAGAGAGAAAGATAGAGAGAGAGAGAGAGAATCGAAAAAAGAAAGAGAAGAAAGAAAAGAAAAAATAAATAAAGACAGAGAAAGAAACAGAAGAAGGGGAAGAGAGGAAAGAAAACCCAATCAAAATAAGACAAA
>BOPN01005768.1:62500-90564 GCA_017312705.2 Penaeus japonicus | reverse complement strand
CGAGAGGGGGGGGAGAAGGGGAGAGGTGGAAAGGGAAAGGGAAAGCGAGAGGGGGGGGAGAAGGGGAGAGGTGGAAAGGGAAAGGGAAAGCGAGAGGGGGGGGAGAAGGGGAGAGGTGGAAAGGGAAAGGGAAAGCGAGAGGGGGGGGAGAAGGGGAGAGGGGGAAAGGGAAAGAGGGGAGGAGAAGGGGAGAGGGGGAAAGGGAAAGGGAAAGAGGGGGGGAGAAGGGGAGAGGTGGAAAGGGAAAGGGAAAGAGGGGGGGAGAAGGGGAGAGGTGGAAAGGGAAAGGGAAAGCGAGAGGGGGGAGAGTTGGAGAAGGAAACAATTTTCGTTTGGATGCAATAAGTTATTAAATTTGTATTGTGCATAGGTAGGAGAAAGTTTGTATGGTTTTTACACATTTGTGAGGATGTATATTTTGTATTATTCAGGACATCCATAGATGTATTATAGTATTGGAAAATAGACATCTCATGAAACTGGTTAATGGCTGCGATTCCTTTCACAAGTAAAGCCATTATTCAGTGTGGCCATTAAATTGTTTAAGTTCTATTCGACCACAAAATGATGTTTGTTACCTATCTACCTGTCAGTGTCTTTACCAGCCAACTAAACAGATGGCCATAGTGTTTAGTCTTACTGCCTGACAGTATCTGGAATACAAGAACAGCGTGGCAAACATGATATTGCTTTTTCCGCCATATTTTTGGGCTACATTAACACCAATAAGGACCTCTATTCAAAATGGGCATCGTGCGCCTAAATCAAACTGGTATGCTCCTTATCATATGTAACCTAGAGTTTAACAGACATGCTGGTAATGTTCATAATCAGTCATCAAAACATTCAGGAATTCAATATAATTAATGAATTTAATGGTTAGAAAAAGGATGGGGGAAAAAATTTAACTATTTTATTATATCTAAAATCGGTTTTTTTAAAAATCCATATACAATATTTACACCACTAACTATCCAACTTCCATTAATAGTATCCCGATTTAGTACACACGGTCTCGTAGACTTTGTTGGTGACTGTGGTCGTCTGGGTGTAGTAGTGTGGCACATAGTGTGTGGAAGTGATGAGGCTCAGCTGTGGTGCCTCGACCCACAGGTTCGTCGTCACGTACACAGGTTGCGTTACAACTTCCACCTGTAGAAGAGAGATTCTCATGACAGCCAGATAGAGATTCAGATTCTCAGGACGAGACAATTACCTTCTTTTTTAAGATTGTCATTGTATGTGCAAATTAAACCGTGAAGGGTAGGAAAGTTCAACCGATTGAGTCGTTTCGTAGAAATCTTAAACGTATTGCTGCTAAATACCCCGATCCAATTTTTTTTCGATCGTTTCAGGACTGTTAATCCGTCTATTCCTTATATTTATGATCTCCCTAAATTCATAAGGATGAAGTCCCCTTAAGACCCATTATTTCGTCGTGTACCTCAGTTACTCGCCCACTAGCATAGTGGCTGACTAGTAATTTATCCCCTTTTGTAGGGTCTTTCTTGAGCAGTCATATTAAGCATTCGATGGATTTAATTGATAAAGTTCGTAATTTACCGACCCACAACATGAAACTAGTGACACGGATCAGTCTTTCCCTTACGCCCTCACGATGATAGACCGCTTCACCAGGTGGCCGGAGGCAGTGCCACAGGGACGTAACAGCAGATTCGGTGGCAAAGGCGTTCATATCCACGTGGGTATCGCATTTTGGAGCCCCCGACAGCATCACAACAGACAAGAGGCCCACAGTTCGAATCCGGCCTTTTCAACCACCTCACCTGCACTCTCGGTTCTCGTCACATCCGCACCACCGCGTACCACCCGCAAGCAAATGGTATGGTAGAGCGCCTCCACCGCCAGCTGAAAGCCCTTCTCATCAGACCATCAGGGATAGGGTGGTTATACCAGCTTCCACTTACACTCCTTAACATCAGGACTCCTTTCAAGCAGGACCTGGAGTGCACGGCAGCCGAACTGGTCTACGGCACGACACACTCCCTGCCAGCTGATTTCTTCACGCCCCCGCAGGGTTCAGACGACCCCAGAGCTTTCGTCAGAGTTAAGGAACCGCATGGATACCGTACAAGCAAGACCTCCCAGAGTAACGCGAGACTTATAAGACTGCGCTCACGTATTGCTGAGGAATGAGACAAAGCCGCCCCTCAGCCACAAGTATGACGGTCCTTTCAAGGTCATTGCACGCACCGACAAGACCCTCACTATCGACACGCCACGCGGACCATCCACCGTCTCCATCGACAGAGTAAAACCCGCTTACACAGAGCACGCCACATTCTAAAAACCAGCAGGGTCTACGACGCTTTCTCCCTGTAAGTACCACCCCTCTTTTTCCCCTACAATTGGCTTTACTTGAATATAGGCTAATATGTAAATATATATACACACACATGCAAGGAACCCCCCATACTGGCCACCGGTTATTTCCTTTCAGATATATCTGAAAGCCACAGGGACTATTGTACTCCGCTCGGCCAGCCCCGCTGCCCTCACCACCACCACCAGACAATGAGAGCACAGGTCAAACGACGTAAATTCAGTGATTAATTAATAAACTAGAAAACCATTATAGACTTTGTTACGAACCGACAACCCCTTTCGGCCATTCCCCAAGGGACGCCCTGACGGCACCAGACCTTACTGTTACTGACACCTGCAGATCCGAGATCCTATCAGCTGCGGGCACTCCCTGAAGGTCTACCAGATGTCACGAGGACCCAAGCCAAGCCGGCGTGTATGCAGGTGCGCCCTGGGCTAATTTTGGAAGTTAAAGTGGTGTTCCAACAATGACCCTTTCATACTCTTTGCGTACTTAATGCTGAGTGTCACCTCGACATTACCGCCCCCGAGGTGCGCGATGCACTTGATGCGTTTAAGACTGCACCCTTTGTCCTTTGCAATTGGGATAGATTTAAATCAGTTTTTAAAGCATCTTTCAAGCCACTTGAATCTGGGCACCATTTGCAATTCGCCTCCCTTATAGCAATGAAGCCAGCCTCTTTGTCCAATGTTAAAATTTATTGCAACAAATTAAAAATTCTGATAGGGTTCATTCGATGGAATACTCGACCCATTTCCATGTTTTGAAGGTGACGGTCACATTGCATGCATGACACATCTGACCAAAGGTATTCTCGCCTACTGCTTACCTTTATCACAGAAAAACTATGGAGACCTTACGATTCTGTCAACATTCACTCTCCACGGAGAATTTGCTAAATCAATTAAGGAAAAGCACCCGAGTGCTACCGTCCATACCAATGTCGCCACACAAAAGAACACGTAAACAGACAATCGTCAAAACATTCAGCATGCACAACCATACCACGTCTCTACCCCAACACCATACTCGACAACAGCCACAACAGAAACGACAAATCAACACTATCAGCCACGTTCTCCAACACCACCACGTAGACAACCACAACAACCATAACCACCATTGCCAGTACCAAATAATTTCCCTGGGTTCCACAAACATATACCTGCCGTCATTATTTGGTTGCCAGACCCGTATCAGTGCTTCAACTGCACCAGGCATGGTCTCAGGGCATCTACTTGTACATCATCTCCCTCATCCCCATACAACCATCAATATGTGAACCATAATAAGGCAGTGTTTTGATGTTCCCTGAGCAGGCCCGCATTACGTACCTCCTCCTCAAAAGACGCTAGCACCACCTCCCTCTTTCTTTAGGAGAGACAAACGACCAAGTAGAAGTAGGAAGTCTGCAAGATGAGTTCTGCACAACGAACCCCTGGCATCTATAAATCTAACTGTTCAACATGTATCAACATCGCACATTCCTAACGACGAAAGTCCGCCTCCTTTTCTCTTCAGTACTAAATCATCATCCAGCACATTTTTCCCTGGACAATGGTTCTTGTAGCATTCTCTTTTGATACTTTAAAGGAATGTGGTTTCTCGTTAGATTTGCATCCGTCGCAAACTACTCTTTGCGGCATTACGGCTAATACAACATTCTCTATGAAAGAAAGTCATGAACACTGAAATCGGTGGTATAACCTTTCCCATTCCTTCTTGCTAGTAAATATGAATTTCACTCCGGGAAATTTGCTGCTCCAGCATTTCCCTCCGCATGCAAAGCAACACCATCGTTTTCAATGGCGTCACCTATTTCCTTAGACAGCCCTCTTGTTTATGGACACTTCCCCATTCTTTTTACCCATCAATGTTGGTATATGAAACACGCTTTCTCCTGTACCTCTCCCTCTCCACCACCATCCTCATATCATCCTCCTCCCTTCTCACATCATCCAGGTGTCCGAGCGTAACGCCGATGTTGAACCTCGCCCTCATTCATGGACTTGTGATGACGGCTTGCCAGGGTTTATCTGCAGGTGCGCCCTGGGCTAACTTTGGAAGTTTCCTGCGGTGACCAAGTGGCCCGAGTCCTCGCAGCGGTGTGATCTTAACTAACTGTTGCTAGTCTTTTTGATACCACATTTAATAGATAGAGAAAAAGCTCTTGCCTTTGCTGAAGTCCTATTTGTGATATCCCTCACAGGGAATTCTATAAACAGACTAGCGGTATCGCGAAGGATAGTAGTCAAGTCCTGATTCATATGTGGAAATATTTGAGACTGAACTCCTTCCGACCATCCTCCTGCCGGACTCGATCTGGTTTTGATATTTTGATATTTTTTCTATGTGGCCTGTTAACCATACGGATTTCGATGATATTTTGCTTAATCTTGCTTGTACCATTAAATTCAACGTTGAATGGGAAAATGCTGGTAAATTACCTTTACTTGACATATTGCTATATAATTTCAATGGTTTTGTAAAGATTTCACCCATGTTGCTAATTATGTTTCTCAAAGCATATAGAATCAGTGATAATGAGTTTATTGATCGAGAACTTCGCATCATTATGGAATCTTAAAAATCTTGGTTACCCTAAGTTTTTTTTTTTTAAACAAGCACATTCATATGCTACATCCAAATTTTATTCACAAACTAAAGTCATGCGTAAGGACAGGTCCGATAACTTACTAGTTGTGCCGTTTAACCAATCACTCAATGACAAGAATCAGTTACTTAAAGTAGATATTGTGAGACCACTTTGAAGCCACGTGGAGACATAAGATTACCATGCTATAAAGACGAAGAAGCAACCCTTTATGGCGTCTGCCTAGGTCAAGATAAAACGGGCTGACCTCAGGTCAAACGCTCTCGCTACCTAACCTCGCTTGCAGACACCTGGTTTCGCCTCGGAGAGGCGCCGCGAGCGCCAAGCCGGCGCTCCGAGCCCGCCCCGTCTGCGAGACGCGCACCAAACAGAGACGTCAGCTATCGCTACCTGTAATTATTTCTATTATAACCGTGCCGATATTCCACCAATAAAGGAGTCAAGAATACCAGACTTTGGCTTCAAAATACCCTTTGTGAGCACCCCTCACAAAATGGTGGCACCGGTGAGGACCCGATTTGTTCGAAAACCTCCGAAAATCCACGAAAACTCGCCACGCTACGCCTCATGGGATTTGCGTTCCTCAGCGCACCGCAGCAAGAGTTCTGTAATGGCGACCTACATCGCCAGAATGTGTCAGGACGTAAGGCCACAGGAACACCCAGGCGATTCCAACATCAAGATTTGAAACCATAAGCCCTGGCAACGTGACCACGCAGCGAGCAAGACAAATCGAGAAATTCGGACACAAGATGGACCCCTCTACACAAACGCACCTAAAACTTCCCTCCGAAATGTTTCCGCTCGACATTCTTCACAAAACCGTAAGTACATACAATGGGCCAATTCTCCTTATTTCTCTACTTTCTCTATGTCCCCCATATACGTGTGCTTATGTGTTTTAACAGTGAAAGAAGTTCAAACGTTCTCTGTTAGGCAAAGTGTTCTTTTCTCTCATACTTTCAACATTATAATTACATTCTTATCGGTGATCGAACTGTTCATTTAATAACTACATTAAATGTATTGTATATTTTGCCGTAAAACGACTTTAAAGAAAGTAATTTTGTGTGTTCCAATCCTTTTTTTCTATGATGCTACACTTTTTTTTCTCATTCGTTATAATTCACTCGTTTTGTATTATCGAATTTTATAATTCTACAACTCGCTATGTATATAAACTTACGAGTCTGAAAGTTCGTTAGTATTTTAAGGAATGTTCCAAGTATAAATTTCCCCCACCCCCCCAAGCCACGCTCAACCCCCACCCCCCCAAGCCATGCTCAACCCCCACCCCCCCAAGCCACGCTCGACCCCCACCCCCCCAAGCCACGCTCGACAAACGCCACGCTACAATCCCCCCCCCCCCCTCCCATCCCCGCTACGTGACTCTCGGACCAGCGTCAGGTCACAGGAGAACTTTTTCCCACCCCCGTATCCTCCCTCCTCCCACCCCCCTCATCGTTATTCATATTAATTAACTAAATCTAATATCATTCTCAATTAATTGGTATTTGCTCTATTCTAAATTGAATTAACAAGGTAAATTCTAATTTTTTTTTTTTTTTCAGCATTGTTATTCGCATATGTCAAGTGCGTTTTCATAATCATCCACGAATTTGATATTATTATCATAGTTAATTATTATGCATGTACTAATATTAAAATATTAAGTTAGATACAGTATTTATTTTATCTTTTTATTTTTTTAAAAAGAAATAATTCCATACGAACTTGAAATAATACCTCTTACTCACTCATACATACATACATATTCTTAAACTCTCTATCTCTCTTGTTTACTTTCTATTTCGAATTTATTGCTCACTGTAGACGCATCATCTACCCTTCTTACTTTGCTCACCCCACGATTCTGTTGACAAGCATACTTGACACTAACTTTGTGTCATGGCGTAAAATGATTGAATTCATAGTAATTCGGAAGAGGACTCTCCACCCACAATATTCTTTTTATTGCCCTTAGTTTGTCGAAAGTAAAAGTGGATAGTTCTTAGCATTGTATTTCTATAAACTAACAATTATCTCTTACTCTTGCAATAACTACTTACAATTTTGTTCACGAACATACTTGACACTAATCCAGTGTCATGGCATAAAACGAATTAATGAATTCAGACAGTAATTCGGTAGGACGACTCGGCGCCACCCATAACAATTCTTTTATAGCCCTTAGTTTGTTGATACGATAACGTATTAGATATTTGCACGACTTAACTGTTTTGTAGCATCCTTTCTTATTTATTCTGAGACTCTCAGTGGTTCAAGTAAACCTTTGAGGGTTGTCACTGTTGTCTCCCTCTCCCTGAGAAGCTTGCAGTTCAAGTAGTCCCTTGCGGGTCGCTGCAAACATCTCCCTCCTTTATCTATCCTTCTTAGAAAAAAAACTAACAAAAAAAACGAAAAGTAATATCAAAGAAAGAAAAACAAAGTAAAATTTATATAAAATATAGAATTATGCACACACCCTCCCCTACTCTCTGTTCGTCCTTCTTTCCCTCTTCCCTTTGCCCTGTATGTAAAGGTTATCAAGCAGGTTACGGAATGCCATTACCTACGAAACGAGGCCCGGAATGTGGTCGCCCAAAAGACACCACGGTTTGGAAGCTCCGAAGCAGCAGACGCCAAAAACGCCCAGAAGAGAGAGCATGGCCGTCATTCCCAGAAACCAAGAGTGTGACACCCGTCGAACAGGACAGCCGGACGCCCTCATTCGTAACGTAGAATTAACCCTCATCTTTATCTTTATCTTTACCATTACCCTCATCTTTATCTTTTTCTTTACCATTACCCTCATCTTTATCTTTACCATTACCCTCATCTTTATCTTTTTCTTTACCATTACCCTCATCTTTATCTTTATCTTTACCATTACCCTCATCTTTATCTTTATCTTTATCTTTACCATTACCCTCATCTTTATCTTTATCTTTACCATTACCCTCATCTTTATCTTTACCATTACCCTCATCTTTATCTTTTTCTTTACCATTACCCTCATCTTTATCTTTATCTTTATCTTTACCATTACCCTCATCTTTATCTTTATCTTTATCTTTACCATTACCCTCATCTTTATCTTTATCTTTACCATTACCCTCATCTTTATCTTTATCTTTACCATTACCCTCATCTTTATCTTTATCTTTACCATTACCCTCATCTTTATCTTTATCTTTATCTTTACCATTACCCTCATCTTTATCTTTATCTTTACCATTACCCTCATCTTTATCTTTATCTTTACCATTACCCTCATCTTTATCTTTATCTTTACCATTACCCTCATCTTTATCTTTACCATTACCCTCATCTTTATCTTTATCTTTACTGTATTACTCATCTTTATCTTTATCTTTACCATTACCCTCATCTTTATCTTTAATTTTTACCATTACCCTCACCCTCATCTTTATCTTTATCTTTACCATTACCCTCATCTTTATCTTTTACCATTAATTTCATCTTTATCTTTATCTTTACCATTACCCTCATCTTTATCTTTATCTTTACCATTACCCTCATCTTTATCTTTATCTTTACCATTACCCTCATCTTTATCTTTACCATTACCCTCATCTTTATCTTTATCTTTACCATTACCCTCATCTTTATCTTTATATTTACTATTATCCTCATCTTTATCTTTATCTTTACCATTACCCTCATCTTTATCTTTATCTTTACCATTACCCTCATCTTTATCTTTATCTTTACCATTACCCTCATCTTTATCTTTATCTTTACCATTACCCTCATCTTTATCTTTATCTTTACCATTACCCTCATCTTTATCTTTATCTTTACCATTACCCTCATCTTTATCTTTATCTTTACCATTACCCTCATCTTTATCTTTATCTTTACCATTACCCTCATCTTTATCTTTACCATTACCCTCATCTTTATCTTTACCATTACCCTCATCTTTATCTTTACCATTACCCTCATCTTTATCTTTACCATTACCCTCATCTTTATCTTTATCTTTACCATTACCCTCATCTTTATCTTTATCTTTACCATTACCTCATCTTTACTTTATCTTTTACTATTATCCTCTATCTTTATCTTTATCTTTACCATTACCCTCATCTTTATCTTTATCTTTACCATTACCCTCATCTTTATCTTTATTCTACATTAATTTCATCTTTATCTTTAGATTTTTACCATACCCCATCTTTATCTTTTCTTACCATTACCTCATCTTTATCTTTACTCATTACCCTTACCCTCATCTTTATCTTTACCATTACCCTCATCTTTATCTTTAACATTACCCTCATCTTTATCTTTACCATTACCCTCATCTTTATCTTTACCATTACCCTCATCTTTATCTTTACCATTGCCCTCATCTTTATCTTTATCTCTATCTTTACTATTACCCTCATCTTTATCTTTACCATTACCCTCATCTTTATCTTTAACATTACCCTCATCTTTATCTTTACCATTACCCTCATCTTTATCTTTACCATTACCCTCATCTTTATCTTTACCATTGCCCTCATCTTTATCTTTATCTCTATCTTTACTATTACCCTCATCTTTATCTTTACCATTACCCTCATCTTTATCTATCTTTTTCTTTACCATTACCCTCATCTTTATCTTTATCTTTTTCTTTACCATTACCCTCATCTTTATCTTTATCTTTTTCTTTACCATTACCCTCATCTTTATCTTTATCTTTTTCTTTACCATTACCCTCATCTTTATCTTTATCTTTTTCTTTACCATTACCCTCATCTTTATCTTTATCTTTACCATTACCCGCATCTTTATCTTTATCTTTACCATTACCCTCATCTTTATTTTTATCTTTTTCTTTACCATTACCCTCATCTTTATCTTTTTATTTTTCTTTACCATTACCCTCATCTGTATCTTTATCTTTACCATTACCCTCATCTGTATCTTTATCTTTACCATTACCCTCATCTTTATCTTTACCATTACCCTCATCTTTATCTTTTTCTTTACCATTACCTTTATCTTTATCTTTACCATTGCCCTCATCTTTATCTTTATCTTTATCTTTACCATTACCCTCATCTTTATCTTTATCTTTACCATTACCCTCATCTTTATCTTTATCTTACCACAATTTACTCTCATCTTTATCTTTACCATACCTCATCTTTATCTTTATTCCTACCATTCATCTTTATCTTTATCTTTACCATTACCCTCATCTTTATCTTTATCTTTACCATTACCCTCATCTTTATCTTTACCATTACCCTCATCTTTATATTTATCTTTACTAATACCCTATCTTGATTCTTTATCTTTACCATTACCTCCACATCTTTATCTTTATCTTCACCATTACCCTTATCTTTATCTTTACCATTACCCTCATCTTTATCTTTACCATTACCCTCATCTTTATCTTTATCTTTACTATTACCTTCAATTTATGTTCTTACTTAATAATTTCATCTTATTCTACCATAATTTCATTTCTTGATTTTTATTTGCAAATATTACCTTAATTTATCTTTATCTTTACCATTACCCTCTCATCTTTTTATCTTTATCTTACCATTACCCTCATCTTTTATCTTTATTCTAACATACCCCATCTTTATCTTTATTCTTACCATTACCTCATCTTTATCTTTATCTTTACCATTACCCTCATCTTTATCTTTATCTTTACCATTACCCTCATCTTTATCTTTATCTTTACCATTACCCTCATCTTTATCTTTATCTTTACCATTACCCTCATCTTTATCTTTATCTTTACCATTACCCTCATCTTTATCATTACCATTACCCTCATCTTTATCTTTATCGTTCCCATTACCTCATCTTTATCTTTATCGTTCCCATTACCTCATCTTTATCTTTATCGTTCCCATTACCTCATCTTTATCTTTATCTTTACCATTACCCTCATCTTTATCTTTATCTTTACCATTACCCTCATCTTTATCTTTTTCTTTACCATTACCCTCATCTTTATCTTTTTCTTTACCATTACCCTCATCTTTATCTTTTTCTTTACCATTACCCTCATCTTTATCTTTACCATTACCCTCATCTTTATCTTTTTCTTTACCATTACCCTCATCTTTATCTTTTTCTTTACCATTACCCTCATCTTTATCTTTTTCTTTACCATTACCCTCATCTTTATCTTTTTCTTTACCATTACCCTCATCTTTATCTTTATCTTTACCATTACCCTCATCTTTATCTTTATCTTTACCATTACCCTCATCTTTATCTTTATCTTTACCATTACCCTCATCTTTATCTTTACCATTACCCTCATCTTTATCTTTACCATTACCCTCATCTTTATCTTTACCATTACCCTCATCTTTATCTTTACCCTCACCCTCATCTTTATCTTTATCTCTATCTTTACTATTACCCTCATCTTTATCTTTACCATTTCCCTCATCTTTATCTTTATCTTTACCATTACCCTCATCTTTATCTTTACCATTACCCTTATCTTTATCTTTACCCTCACCCTCATCTTTATCTTTATCTCTATCTTTACTATTACCCTCATCTTTATCTTTACCATTTCCCTCATCTTTATCTTTTTCTTTACCATTACCCTCTTTATCTTTATCTTTTTCTTTACCATTACCCTCATCTGTATCTTTATCTTTACCATTACCCTCATCTTTATCTTTATCTTTACCATTACCCTCATCTTTATCTTTTTCTTTACCATTACCCTCATCTTTATCTTTATCTTTACCATTACCCTCATCTTTATCTTTATCTTTACCATTACCCGCATCTTTATCTTTACCATTACCCTCATCTTTATCTTTATCTTTTTCTTTACCATTACCCTCATCTGTATCTTTATCTTTACCATTACCCTCATCTTTATCTTTACCATTACCCTCATCTTTATCTTTTTCTTTACCATTACCTTTATCTTTATCTTTACCATTACCCTCATCTTTATCTTTATCTTTACCATTACCCTCATCTTTATCTTTACCATTACCCTCATCTTTATCTTTATCTTTACCATTACCCTCATCTTTATCTTTATCTTTATCTTTACCATTACCCTCATCTTTATCATTATCTTTACCATTACCCTCATCTTTATCATTATCTTTACCATTACCCTCATCTTTATCTTTATCTTTACCATTACCCTCATCTTCATCTTAAAATTTACACTTAATTTATCTTTATCTTTACCATTACCCTTATCTTTATCTTTATCTTTACCATTACCCTCATCTTTATCTCTACCATTACCCTCATCTTTATCTTTATCTTTACAATTACCCTCATCTTTATCTTTATCTTTACCATTACCCTCATCTTTATCTTTATATTTACCATTGCCCTCATCTTTATCTTTATATTTACCATTGCCCTCATCTTTATCTTTACCATTACCCTCATCTTTATCTTTATATTTACCATTGCCCTCATCTTTATCTTTACCATTACCCTCATCTTTATCTTTACCATTACCCTCATCTTTATCTTTACCATTACCCTCTTCTTTATCTTTATCTTTACTATTACCCTCAACTTTATCTTTATCTTTACCATTACCCTCACCTTTATCTTTATCTGTACCATTACCCTCACCTTTATCTTTATCTGTACCATTACCCTCATCTTTATCTTTACCATTACCCTCATCTTTATCTTTATCTTTACCATTACCCTCATCTTTAACTTTATCTTTACCATTACCGTCATCTTTAACTTTATCTTTAACATTACCCTCATCTTTATCTTTATCTTTACCATTACTCTCATCTTTATCTTTATCTTTACCATTACCCTCATCTTTATCTTTATCTTTACCCTCATCTTTATCTTTACCATTACCCTCATCTTTATCTTTACCATTACCCTCATCTTTATCTTTACCATTACCCTCATCTTTATCTTTACCATTACCCTCATCTTCATCTTTATCTTTAACATTACCCTCATCTTTATCTTTATCTTTACCATTACCCTCATCTTTATCTTTATCTTTACCATTACCCTCATCTTTATCTTTACCATTACCCTCGTCTTTATCTTTACCATTACCCTCATCTTTATCTTTATCTTTACCATTACCCTCATCTTTATCTTTATCTTTACCATTACCCTCATCTTTATCTTTATCTTTACCATTACCCTCATCTTTATCTGTACCATTACCCTCATCTTTATCTGTACCATTACCCTCATCTTTATCTTTACCATTACTCTCATCTTTATCTTTACCATTACTCTCATCTTTATCTTTATCATTACCCTCATCTTCATCTTTATCTTTACCATTACCCTCATCTTCATCTTTATCTTTACCATTACCCTCTATCCTTTATTCTTATTTACTATTTATCTTATCTTTATCTTTACCATTACCTCATCTTATCTTTACCTTTACCTCATCTTTATCTACCATTACCCTCATTTTACTTTACCATTACCCTCATCTTTATCTTTATCTTTACTACATCTTCATCTTTATCTTTATCTTTACCATTACCCTCATCTTTATCTTTATCTTTACCATTACCCTCATCTTTATCTTTATCTTTACCATTACCTTCATCTTTATCTTTATCTTTACCATTACCTCATCTATCTTTATCTTTTTCTTTACCATTACCCTCATCTTTATCTTTATCTTCTATATTTACTCTATCTATCTTTAATTTTTCTTTACCATTACCCTCATCTTTATCTTTATCTTTCACCATACCCTTATCTTTATCTTCACCATTACCCTTATCTTTATCTTTACCATTACCCTCACCCTCATCTTTATCTTTATCTTTACCATTACCTTCATCTTTATCTTATCATACCTTCATCTTTATCTTTTATCTTTTTCTTTACCATTAATTCATCTTTATTTACCTTTCAGCATTACCCCCTTCATCTTTATCTTTATTTTTCTTTACCATTACCTTATCTTTATCTTCATCATTACCCTTATTCATTTTTACCATTACCTTCACCTCTTTCATCTTTATCTTTATCTTTACCATTACCCTCATCTTTATCTTTAATTTTACCATTACCTGCATCTTTATCTTTACCATTAATTCTATCTTTATCTTTATTTTTTAATATTATTCATCTTTATCTTTATCTTTCACATTAAAATTTATATAAAATATAGAATTATGCACACACCCTCCCCTACTCTCTGTTCGTCCTTCTTTCCCTCTTCCCTTTGCCCTGTATGTAAAGGTTATCAAGCAGGTTACGGAATGCCATTACCTACGAAACGAGGCCCGGAATGTGGTCGCCCAAAAGACACCACGGTTTGGAAGCTCCGAAGCAGCAGACGCCAAAAACGCCCAGAAGAGAGAGCATGGCCGTCATTCCCAGAAACCAAGAGTGTGACACCCGTCGAACAGGACAGCCGGACGCCCTCATTCGTAACGTAGAATTAACCCTCATCTTTATCTTTATCTTTACCATTACCCTCATCTTTATCTTTATCTTTACCATTACCCTTATCTTTATCTTTACCATTACCCTTATCTTTATCTTTACCTTTACCCTTACCCTCATCTTTATCTTTACCATTACCCTCATCTTTATCTTTATCTTTATCTTTACCATTACCCTCATCTTTATCTTTATCTTTACCATTACCCTCATCTTTATCTTTATCTTTAACACTACCCTCATCTTTATCTTGACCATTACCCTCATCTTTATCTTTATCTTTACACTCACCCTCATGATTACCATTACCATAACCCTCACCCTCATCATTACCAAGACCCTCACCCTCATCATTACCATTACCCTCACCCTCATCATTACCATTACCCTCACCCTCATCATTACCATTACCCTCACCCTCATCATTACCCTCACCCTCATCATTACCATTACCCTCACCCTCATCATTACCATTACCCTCACCCTCATCATTACCATTGCCTTCACCCTCATCATTACCATTACCCTCATCCTCATCAATACCATTACCCTCGCCCTCATCATTACCATTAACCTCACCCTCATCATTACCCTCACCCTCATCATTACCATTAACCTCACCCTCATCATTACCATTACCCTCACCCTCATCATTACCATTACCCTCATCCTCATTAATACCATTGCCCTCGCCCTCATCATTACCCTCACCCTCATCATTACCATTACCCTCACCCTCATCATTACCATTACCCCCACTCTCATCATTACCCTCACCCTCATCATTACCATTACCCTCACCCTCACCCTCATCATTACCCTCACCCTCATCATTACCCTCACCCTCATCATTACCATTACCCTCACCCTCATCATTACCATCACCCTCACCCTCATCATTACCATCACCCTCACCCTCATCATTACCATCACCCTCACCCTCATCATTACCATTACACTCACCCATCATCATCATCATCACCCTCATCCTTATCATCATCATCCTCATCCTTATCATCATCCTCCTCATCCTCCTCCTCATCATCATCATCATCCTTATCATCATCATCATCATCCTCATCATCATCATCATCCTCATCCCCCGCAATAAGGAACCGCCTTGTCGTGGCGCGGGGGCTTGAACTCCTTCCTCGGAAGAGCCCGTTCTAGAATTGGTCAGTCTCACCCTCCCGTTGAGGTGGCCTTCTAGCCGTTGATTCTCCGAGGAAGGACGACTAAGCGTTCCTAGGTGCTGATCTAGAAGGTGGGATCACACACACCCCTGGTCCTCCCCCCCAGGGGGGCACACACCTGCCCACGTGTTTGCCGTGCGTGGCGCCCCTGTGCGCTGGGAGACGGGAGTCCTGGAGGTTGAGCGATGCCGTGTATGAGTACGCCCTGCGGCTAGCAACACGCCTCTTTGGTCCTCTATTCCAGCAAGACGGGTGGCCTGATCTTGGCTCGATTAGGTCAATCGGCTGGTCTCTCTTTTGAGCTAGGCTAGGGTCAAGCAGCTCCTGTCTTGCAGGCAATCGCATGTATTTGCGAATGCCATCAATGCGAGGCAGGGGTTGCGTATATCCTCCCACCACCCCTGTGGCTTCTGAGCATGGTCTCAGTGCACAGCTTCCCCTTGTTGGACTCCGTGGTGGGTGGGGGCGTGGGAGGATGAATTGAACGCTTTACTCTATGGCATCTATCTCTAAAAAAAACCCTGACTGACCCCCACGTTGACGAACCTGGAACAAAGATGACCAAGGCTGTCACCTTGGAACCTTTTAAGGTCCTTGGTGACAAAAGTCGAAAGTTGGGAAAGGCTCTGGCGTCGGTTCAGAGAAAGCCTACCCAAGAGACTCGGGCTGGACCCTCCAAACCAACCCTTGGCACTGACAGGTCTCTGGCGTCGGTTCAGAAGACGAGTCAAACTAAAAATGGAAGCCAGACAGGACCCTCCAACCCTGCGGGCCCACTGCCAAAATTCCGGCGTCGGTTCGGAGGGCAGGCATTAAGCGTCCTCGACCGGCTACAGACTCGGAGGGCGAGTCTGTAGCCCCTAGTCGGTTCCCCCAGTTTAGGGTCCCCCCTAAACCGGAAGGATTCGACAACGCTTATCAGATGGTACGGGCTCTGGAAACCCAGAGACAGTGCCGTCTGACGATTAGAATTCCCAGAGACAAAGGCATGATAATCATCCCTAAGGATCAGTCCACCCTCACCTTCCTCCAGGAGACTGACAAGCTCCAGGACGGGCGGAAGGTGAGTCTGGTGGCCCTGACTTCTGATGAGAGGAAGTCCAAGATGGTGCTTCTTGGCTTCCCTCAGATGTATGACCTTGAGGTCATCCTTACCATTACCTTCACCCTCATCATTACCCTCAACCTCATCATTACCCTCACCCTCACCCTCATCATTACCATTACCCTCACCCTCATCATTACCATTACCCTCACCCACATTATTACCCTCACCCTCATCATTACCATTACCCTCACCCACATTATTACCCTCACCCTCATCATTACCATTACCCTCACCCACATTATTACCCTCACCCTCATCATTACCATTACCCTCACCCACATTATTACCCTCACCCTCATCATTACCATTACCCTCACCCACATTATTACCCTCACCCTCATCATTACCATTACCCTCACCCACATTATTACCCTCACCCTCATCATTACCATTACCCTCACCCTCATCATTACCAATGCCCTCACCCTCATCATTACCCTCACCGTCACCCTCATAATTACCATTACCCTCACCCTCATCATTACCCTTACCCTCACCCTCATCATTACCATTACCCTCACCCTCATCATTACCATTACCCTCACCCTCATCATTACCATTACCCTCACCCTCATCACCATTACCCTCACCCTCATCATTACCATTACCCTCACCCTCATCATTACCATTACCCTCACCCTCATCATTACCCTCACCGTCACCCTCATAATTACCATTACCCTCACCCTCATCATTACCATTACCCTCACCCTCATCATTACCATTACCCTCACCCTCATCATTACCATTACCCTCACCCTCATCATTACCATTACCCTCACCCTCATCATTACCATTACCCTCACCCTCATCATTACCATTACCCTCACCCTCATCATTACCATTACCCTCACCCTCATCATTACCCTCACCCTTACCGTCATCATTACCCTCACCCCCACCCTCATCATTACCATTACCCTCACCCTCCTCATTACCATTACCCTCACCCTCATCATTACCATTACCCTCACCCTCATCATTACCATTACCCTCACCCTCATCATTACCATTACCCTCACCCTCATCATTACCATTACCCTCACCCTCATCATTACCATTACCCTCACCCTCATCATTACCATTACCCTCACCCTCATCATTACCATTACCCTCACCCTCATCATTACCATTACCCTCACCCTCATCATTACCATTACCCTCACCCTCATCATTACCATTACCCTCACCCTCATCATTACCATTACCCTCACCCTCATCATTACCATTACCCTCACCCTCATCATTACCATTACCCTCACCCTCATCATTACCATTGTTCCCCACCCTCATCATTACCATTACCCTCACCCTCATCATTACCATTACCCTCACCCTCATCATTACCATTACCCTTTACCCTCATCATTACCATTACCCTCACCCTCATCATTACCATTATCCTCACCCTTATCATTACCATTACCCTCACCCTCATCATTACCATTACCCTCACCCTCATCATTACCATTACCCTCACCCTCATCATTACCATTACCCTCACCCTCATCATTACCATTATCCTCACCCTTATCATTACCATTACCCTCACCCTCATCATTACCATTACCCTCACTCTCATCATTACCCTCACCCTCATTATTATCATTACCCTCACCCTCATCATTACCCGCACCCTCATCATTACCATTACCCTCACCCTCATCATTACCATTACCCTCACCCTCATCATTACCATTACCCTCACCCTCATCATTACCATTACCATTACCCTCACCCTCATTACCATTACCCTCACCCTCATCATTACCATTACCCTCATCCTCATCATTACCATTACCCTCACCCTCATCATTACCATTACCCTCACCCTCCTCATTACCATTGCCCTCACCCTCATCATTACCATTACCCTCACCCTAATCATTACCCTCACCCTCACCCTCATCATTACCATCACCCTCACCCTCATCATTACCATTACCCTCACCCTCATCAATACCATTACCCTCGCCCTCATCATTACCCTCACCCTCATCATTACCATTACCCTCACCCTCATCATTACCATTACCCTCACTCTCATCATTACCCTCACCCTCATTATTATCATTACCCTCACCCTCATCATTACCCGCACCCTCACCCTCACCCTCATCATTACCCGCACCCTCACCCTCACCCTCATCATTACCATTACCCTCACCCTCATCATTACCATTACCCTCACCCTCATCATTACCATTACCCTCACCCTCATCATTACCATTACCCTCACCCTCATCATTACCATTACCCTCACTCTCATCATTACCCTCACCCTCATTATTATCATTACCCTCACCCTCATCATTACCCGCACCCTCACCCTCATCATTACCATTACCCTCACCCTCATCATTACCCTCACCCTCATCATTACCATTACCCTCACCCTCATCATTACCATTACCCTCACCCTCATCCTTACCATTGCCCTCACCCTCATCATTACCATTACCCTCATCATTACCATTACCCTCATCCTCATCATTACCATTACCCTCACCCTCATCATCACCATTACCCTCACCCTCATCATTACCATTGCCCTCACCCTCATCAATACCATTACCCTCACCCTAATCATTACCCTCACCCTCACCCTCATCATTACCATTACCCTCACCCTCATCCTATAATAATAATAATAATAAAGCCTTTATTTCCAATATACATTGGGTATTCATATACATATATAAGTGCTACAATCATAGATACGGTTGATTATAAAATTTTACCTAAAGAAACAAAAAATATATTGAAATAAATAAAATACACATTATTTATTACCTAATCCTAAATTGACATAGTAATATATATATAAAATAATTGTTACATTCTTTGAAAAATATAAGATCTTATGTACAGAAGCATCACAATGGTCATAAATGCAATAATATAGGTTCATTCTGCAAATAGGGGTAGTATAAATTATGTTACAATGTATTTCTTAATTTAGGAATCACAGTCATAAAATGCGAAAGGTTATTTTCTTGCAATGCAATAATTAAAATAGTTGCTGGTCAAGTGTAAAATGAATATAAACACAGCCTATATCAATACATAAGTAAATTTCATTTTAGAAACACACAAATATAAACACAAATATACATTTATAGTCATATACATTTATACAAAAACATACATAAACACATTTACAGATATTTACTTATAATAATCTTACTTTCAAATTCCTTTAATTTAAGTAACATATTAAAGTATAAATAATATAGTAAACATTTATGAGTTACATTCTATTTACAATTTATCCTACTATAGAGCAATTTGTTCATTTAATAGATATTTCTTCAATCTATCTTTAAAAGCAGAAAGTGAAGCTGTATCTTTTATGTGTGCTGGGATCTGATTCCATAACTGTGGACCCCTCACCGTCATCATTTTTGAACCAGAAGCTGTATTGGTTTTTGATATATGTAGATTATTATAGACTTAATACTAATGACTGCACAACCATGATCCTTGTTGATTTTTCAAGGCTGTCTCCTACTCTACCAATAAAATGAAGAATACCATTAACCTTCCTACAGTATTGTGCCAGCTATTCATTTAATTTAGGCCTAATAATTCGAAAGCCCCGGCATTTGGACATTCTAGGCTAGAAATCCCCCGTCGGGAATGGGTTAATTCATCTACATGAAAATTAAAACTCATATGTTGATCAAAGTAAACACCTAAGTTTTTTACCACTGTCTTGGGTAGTATACGATTGCTATTGAAATTTAATGAGATGTCATTTGGTAGTTGTGAAATCATAAATCGAGAGCCAATAAAAATACATTGAGTTTTGCTTTCATTTAGAAGAAGACCATTTCTCTGGAATTAATGATAGTGGACAAGGAACTTTCTGCTCTCTCAATCAATTCTAAAATATTGTCAGTTGTTCCAGTAAGGAGTATTTGAGTATCGTCGGCATATTGAACAACGAAACAATCTGGTATATATTCTGACAGGTCATTAACATACAAAGAAAAAAGAATGGGACCTAACACCATAGCAGACATTTCTCTGGGTAGAAAGCACTCTTCCAATTCTCACACACTGCGATCTATTACTTAAATAATCTTGGAACCACAAAGGATTTATGTTCAATTTTCTACATTTTTCTACAAGCAATTGGTGGTCTACACTATCAAAAGCCTTAGATAAGTCTAAAAGTACAAGTAGAGATAAATTCTTATTGTCTATATTATCATAAATTTTATCTGAAATTTTCATAAGGGCTGTTTCTGTACAAAGTTGCTTACGGAAACCATGCTGATTGTTAGACAGAAGCTTTTGTGAGAGAGAGAGAGAGAGAGAGAGAGAGAGAGAGAGAGAGAGAGAGAGAGAGAGAGAGAGAAAGAAAGAAAGAACGTGTGAGTATGTGAACATGTGTGAGAGTGAGAGAACATGTGAGTATGTGAATATGTATGTGTGTGTGAGAGCGTGTGAGTATGTGAATGTGGGTGTGTGTGCTTGTGTGCACTAAAGATGTTTTAGATATGCCGCCCAACACGTGCACAAGGCTCCTCCATGAAAACCTGCTTTGAATTCAGTCAAGAGGAAAATGTTGAGGCTAATTTTGTCACTGTTTTCTTTTATACTTAGTTGCGTCGTGGTCTCTACCGAACACAGAGAAGGAAGTGACAGATAGATAAGTAGAGACAGAGACGAACATAGATGAAGAAAAAAAAGAGAGACAAGCTTTGTGATAACGACCATGTAGGTGTTCAAAAAATACCTATGAAATAAGACCATCAAGAAGAATGCCTTTGTGCCTCGATTCAGATCACACTCGGAGTATCTATCACTACCTCTCACTCACCGGAAGTTCCTTTTCAATACTGAACCACATCAAACAATGCGCCTCTGCAGTTCTTTGTCGCCATAACAATGCGTTTCACGACCTATGTGTTGTTTTGCTTATTGTTGTCTGTATTGCGAAGTTTTTGGCAATATCTCATCCGTGGACTTTATTAGATATTCGGCAATATAATAGTGTTTTTTTCAGTTTTTGTAAATGTCCTGAGCACCTTATTCACTTGCGAAAGCCTTTTTCTTTCATTCGTGAAACTCTGCGTGTTTTTGTTGAGTTGAACCACACTTAACTATCATGGTAGTGAAGACAGTGAGTGATGCCGTTACCACTACTTGATAGTGCAGGCTGCAAGATATTTGAAAGTATGTGCGAGGCTTTGATATAAGAGGATAGCTTACCAGGAAGTTGGGCTTAAAGATGTTTCAAGGTGGATCTCTGCATGTGATCTCCGAGTTAAGAAGGAAGGGGCACCAAGGGTCGTCCTTTCAGAAATGCGTTTTCTTCATCAGTGGATCTCTTGTTATGTTCACCTCCCGAAGACGAAGGAAACAATAACGGCAGCGAGTCCTGCGTCCGATTTTAGCTTGAGCCTTACTCCTTCAACCATCCGTCCAGCATGTTCCACCGAATAATCCCCGACTATCAAGCAGGATTTGGTCGCATTAGGAAGCAATCCTAGCGGCGGGCTATGTGCGTTGACTGCTCTCGCCGTTTCTATAAATCCTCATGCTCCCTTGACGTTCGTTGCCAAGTCATCAGCATTAACTACGTGCTTAACACTGGTGTCACCCTGACTGATCCTACGATTTGGAGTTCGAATCTGAAGTACATATAAAGTAATTGAGATCAGATCTCTCTCTGTTTTATCTTGTGGAATAGATTTCCTTTTCGTTGCTCTTTTGTCGTCGAGTGAGCCGCGAGTACAACGTTCACTTAAGGGCCTTAGCAGACGCGTAAACACGCATTCTGCACGACATTCAGACCTTTCAGAGTTGAGCTCGTTGCCGAGCCATACACGATTGAACCATAATCTACTTTAGACCTAATCAGGGATTTATATAACATCAGTAAAGACTTTCTATCAGTCTTCATTTGTGTCCAGAAATGCACTTTAATAAATTAAGTGCTTTTTGACATTTATTCTTTAACTGACCAATGTGGTCTTTCCAATTTAATCTACTATCAAAGAGTAGACCAAGAAATCTAGCTGAATTTTGAATAGGTATTGGATGGTTGTCTAGAGTTAGCCTGATGTTGGGCTTTCTCCTATGTAAAAACCACGCCAATACTCTTTCTAATGGAAAACTTAAAACCCCACTGGAGGCCCCAGTTATGAATCATATCCAGTGCCAATTGGATCCGATTTGCCGAGAACTCTGCATTATTGCTGGAGTGCCATAATGCACAATCATCGGCGTACAGTGAGTATTTAAGATTTCGAGGAGGAGATGGTAAAATGTCATTTATCATACATAAAAATAGGGTGGGAGACAAGACACTTCCTTGTGGGACCCCGTTTGCCTGGACAAAAATGTCCGAGAAAGTGACGTTGTCGGAAAATAATTTGACAGAAAAAGTTCTGTCAGAAATGAAATTTTGGATAAAACAAGGCAAGTTTCCACGTAATCCGAAAGCATAAAGTTTTCTGAGTAGGCCATGTCGCCATGTCATGTCGTAGGCTTTTTCTATATCTAAAAATACTGAAATCAAAAAATGCTTTTTGGCAAATGCCTCATGAATATGACTTTCCAGTTTTACTAGCTGATCGAGAGTTTGGCGTCCCTTTCGGAAGCCGCACTGCTCGTCAACTAGTAAATTCCTGGTATTTAAAAAATGCAATAGCCTACTATTAACAATTCTTTCCATGACCTTGCATAAGCAGCTTGTCAACGCAATTGGGCGGTAAGAAATGGCGGATCTGGGATTCCCCCCTCCTTTCAATATGGGAATGATGTGGGCGAAGTGCCATGAATTTGGAAAAGTCTGGCTTTTCCAAATATCATTGTACACTTCTAGCAACTTAATCATGTCATCATGATTAAGATGCTTTATCATCTCATATCGAATCTCATCGGGGCCTGGGGATGTTCCTCTACAGGCTTCTAGGGCTCGGACAAGCTCATTCATTGTAAGATCTTTATTGTAATCAAAGTTATCTCCTGTGACAAAGTGAATTGGTTGCAGCTCGGCTGCTTCCTTGGTTGTCAGGAATGCAGGATTGTAGTTTTCCGAGCTGCTTGTATAAGAGAACTGCCTGGCGATTATGTTAGCTATGTCTCTAGGTGAATCGTAATTATTTCCCTCATGAATGATATTTCTGATTTTTATTGATACTTTTTTTCTATTTATTCTATTGACTGTGGACCAAACCTCTGATAACTTGGTGTTACTATTAATTGTAGAGACAAAGCTTCGCCAGGAGTCTCTTTTGGCTTGTCTGATTGTTCTACGAGCCCTAGCTCTCGCTTGTTTGTAATTGCGAAAGTTCTCGTTTGTAATGTTATTATGGAAAAGCCTGTAGGCCCTATTTCGTTCACATAGCGTCTCATGGCAATCTGGTGTCCACCATGGAACTCTATGCTTAACGCTATCTGTCGAAGTCTTAGGTATGGTTGCCATTGCTGCATTTATAATACAATTTTGAACATTGTTTACTTTATCATCAATGGTTTCTCCAACAACTTCGAGCTTGACGCTCCTTGTGAAGGCGACCCAATCTGCTCTTTTTACGTTAAATTTGGGTGCTGAAGGCGTCCTCGTGGTGTCGCATGAATATTGAATACAAATCGGAAGGTGACAAGCTTCTCAACGAGTCGTCAATGGTGTGCCACAGGCACTTGGCTGCTAGTGTTGAAGAGACCAGTGATAGATCAATAAAGCTCAAATTACCGGTATTATCGTCTATTCGCGTTGGACTACCATCATTTAGAAGAACCAGATCAGAGTCGTTGATCAACTTAACTACTTGCTCACCTCTACCATTCACCCGCAGGGAACCCCATGATGTATGACGAGCATTAAAATCACCTAAAATTAATTTATTGTTTGGCAGACTGTCCTGAATAGCAAAAAGCTCATCATAGATCTGCATTTTATCAGGTGGACAATAAACTGAGCATATAGTCAGATACGTGTTATTGAATTTTACTTTGCATGCGACGTGTTCCAAAGTAGAATTAATCGTCACTTCAATGAAAGGGAGATTCTGTGATGTGTACATGGCGACCTCCACCCCTTCCCTCTCGGTCTTTTCTACAAAGATGGTAGTTTCTTAGCGATACGACCTCGTCAGAGACTTGGTCGTTTAAATGGCTTTCTTGTAGAACGATAATATCGGGAGCATAGGACGAGGCTAATAATCTAAGGGAATTTAATTTTGATCTAAGACTTCGACAGTTCCATTGTATAATGGTATACGCGTGGATTACGTTTTATGGGGTTTGGAAGTGCCTTGTCCGGCGGTTTTTATTTTCTTTTTTTGGGAGGGAGGCGCCTCCTCCTCTCCCTCGCTTCCCGAGGGCCTCTCTCGGGAATTTTTGGAGACAGTAGCCTCCATGGCCTGCTCCCCTCCACTAGAGAGACGCCCGGCAGAAGATGATCTGCTCTTACGAGCAGAACTACCACCAGACGAAGTTCTAGTAGGGGTCGCCTGGACTAAGAGGTGTGATCCAGATTGTGATTTGGTATCATCCTCCTTATGATGCTTTTTTTGCTGGGTTGATTCAGCAATTTCCTTTATAGTTTTAGTCAATTCTTTAACTTGATTCATTAAATTTTTAACTGTTTCCTTCAATTCGGAAATTTCCTTGTCCTTAGCTGCGAGCTGCTGATTAATACTGCTTGCATTGGAAACGTTGTTGGTTACTGCCGAGGCGTAAGAAGTATTGGATTTGCTTGTCAAACCTTCAACTTTCTTCTTGGCCTCACGGTAACTAACATCGTGCTCTCTCATGTATGCCAATGTCTCAGTCTCCGTCTTCAGGCTGCTGCATTCAGCAGAGCCTGACTGATGGGGACCTCCACAGTTAGCACACTTGAGGGTCTTTTCCTTGCATGTAGTAGTATCATGAGCTCCAGCACATTTACCGCACATAAATTTATCTGTATCTTTATCATTGCATCGTAATGAGGTGTGTCCAAATTTTTGGCATCTATTACAATGCATTGGTTTTTGGATATAGGGTCGAACTTGAACGATCTCATACCCAACTTTAACAGTACTTGGAATTTTGTTTGAAGAAAAAGTCAAGAAACACAATCCGGTTTTTACTCGCACATCTCCATCTTTCTTAGCCAAACAATTTACGTCTACTACGCTCTGGTCTTTCATGGCCTCAAGAATTTCACTTTCTTCCATTGTCCTCAAATCCCTGTGAAAGATTACTCCCTTACAGGTATTTGGGCCAACAGGAATAGTTACTTTAACTTGCAGGTCATGAATCTGCGTCAGTTTAAGTAAATTCTTAACCTGAGATTTAAATTGTAATTTAACAAGGAGGCTTCCATCTCGCAATTTTCGGACAAAATCAAACCCGCCTTCCACTTGACCATCAAGGACCTTCTTGATGATAAAGGGGTTGACATTCTGCAAGGATTGATTTTCTTTCACGCATCGAATGTTCAAGCACCTTGCATTCTCTGGAGGGATATCAATATGTCTTCTGGGTCGGTCATTGGTCGGGGTTCCATTTTTGGTCAAATTTGTCTTAGAAAGAGTCTGAGTCGCCCCTCCTCCTTGGGGAGGAGGAAGGGTAGCCGGGGGATCAATCATGCTAGGGTGTCGGACCAGGTCCGATCCCTGGGCCAAAGCCCGTTGTCCTGAAAGACTACCTTTCCCTTAACTATTGTATATCAACCTAATCCCAATAGCTAAGAGAGGATAAAAAAACAAGTCTTTCGTTATACGTCCTCGCCCCCCCTTAGTGGAAGCCTGGCTGCTTTCTCCAGTACCAACTAAGGGATCGGAGTTTGTGTGTAAGGCACCTTCCTACCGCCGAACCTGCCTATTGCGAGGGACGGTAAGTCAATGCCCACCCCCCAAGCGAATACAGGAGCTCACAAGGAGACTCCCGTAGGCTCAGGAAAGTCACACCAGAAAAATGGAAGAAATTCAGGTGGAGAGAAAAGTTGCGCCCAAAGGACGCCCCAGACTACTGGGCCTCCCTACCCAGGGGTCAGCCCGTAAGGGCTACCCTGTGGTAGAAGAGAGCTGCGGGTCTGGGGTGGGGGCTGACTACTTCTACTTCTACTACTAGTCTCGTGTCACCTTCAAAATCAAAGCACTGAAGGTGCAGGCAAAGCACTAGAAGTGCAAAAAGTCTGAAAAAACAGTGTTTACTCTACTTTGTTTACTTTATTTCAACTGAGAAACAATAATGTCGAGCGTGACAAGAGGCCCTGATAAACAGGGTAACTCCAGTGGCACAAGACTTATGTTTTATTGCTGCTAAGTTTTAACGAGATGTTGATCATACAAAGTTTCGTTCACGAGTGTGTCCTCGAGGTGTTTATAATGATTGTTATGTAAAATACAATGACTGGCAATAAGTCTTTAATAAAGTGATAGGGAATACCGTCTGAGCCATAGGAGTTACTTTCTTTTAAGAATTTCATAGTTAAAATGATAGTATTGCAATCTACTGGATTAATTCTAAAAATATCAGTGGAACCTTCGTTCTGATAACTAGTCCTGTAATCAGTTCTCTCCTCCAAGGGAAGGTTTTCCCGTGACTTTACAAAGGCCTGCCTTCCAACATTTGCAAAATATTCATTAAAAGTTTCAACTTTCTCCTTTAAATCATTAGTATCAGTTGATTGACAAGAGTTACACTTATTGTCTGGGATCATTTTCCTGATAGTTTTCCATGTTGCACTCATATTATTTCTACTATCTTGTAATTTACTTTTAAAATACTGTTTTTTACTTGTGTCTATAAGTATTTTTACTTTTCTTTTCTACCTTGAAATTTTCACGTAAAGAGACATCACAGTTGCCAGCCTGAATTGTTTTCCTAATTTGATCTCTACACTCAATAGCAGCTTTTATGTCATCAGTTATCCAAGGAGCTGGTGGTCTGGTTACTTTTTTTGTGACGACAGGTGCACACTTATCCATACACTTCATGAAGATATTATTTAAAATTGATACTTACAAACTAACATCGTCAGTATGTAAAATATCATTGAGGGAAGAAGCATCTTCTAATAAAAGTTCACAGAAGTAGTTTTGATTATAGTTCTTGAGACATCTAGATGTTTGGTAAACAGGTTGACGTTTTGGTTTTGCTAATAAGAGAGTGGCAGATATCAGTTCATGGTCTGCTATCGGACTGGGCATTATCTCAATATCAGTGAAAATACCAGGTTTATTGGTTATCATTAAATCTAGGAGTGTTGCAGATGTAGAGGTTACCCTTGTTGGTTTGCTTATCATTTGGGATAAATTCATATTCTTTATTATTTTGCTCATTTTGTTACTTGGTAATAATAAATTATCATTAAAATCCCCTAATACTAAGAATGTTTTGTTGCGAAGGCAAATATTTTCA
>BOPN01005768.1:45000-47500 GCA_017312705.2 Penaeus japonicus | reverse complement strand
ATAGAATTGAATAATAGATAATACGGAAGATAATAAACACCACGTAAAGAACATATGAATACATATGTAATTTATGTTGTTGTTGACAGAATTTATATAGATTTTTTTCATTCCCAGAGTGAATAGAATAAAATAATCATTAAGCGAATGGTCTAACATATCTTCATACGTTAAAGTCGCATAAACGATAATCTGGGTCAGTCAACGAATTCATAATTTGCGGGCACATACAGGCCGCCTCCGTTGGGAAATTTTCGCTGTAAGAAGAACAGTCACGGCGCAGTGTAGGACTGGTGTAATGATGTGTTGTAACAATAGGGCGGGGTTTGCTCCCTCATGAATCATACTCGTACGCGAATGTAGATGTGGATTTCTTCCTCGTTTTACAAACTATTTACACATCATCACACAGCGTTATATACGTAGAGAGAGAAAGAGAAAGAGAGAGAGAGAGAGAGAGAGAGAAAGAGGAGGGACAAAAAAAGAGAAAGACAATTCGCTCGGAATACATATCAATGAACGCTCACTAATACACGGGTACACATACACACGCACACACACACATATATATATAGATATATATACATATATATATATATACATACATATATATATATATAATATATAGATATGTATATATACATATACATATATAAATATATGAGAACAATAATAGTAGTCCTGGAATTAATCAAACGAGGAAGCTGCCACCCTGACACACGGCACGCGCGCCAGTTCCGGATATCCCCATCCGCCGTGATGCCATGTGACGTCAGCCAAAGGCAAATAAAGAAGCAGAGCGGACATCGCAGTGACACTGAGATTAGGAAACTCGCTCAAAAAGAAGATAGCCAATCAGAGAAAACATTTACGTGTGCGTGGCTGTAATGTCTGTGTTTATGCCCTCCACCAATAAGGATAAGATATACCGATCAATTACGTACGTTATTAACATAAATAGCTGTATACACACACACACACACAAACATATTACATCATCTAGATGTGTATATATATATATATATATATATATATATATACATATATATATATATATATATATATATATATATATATACTGTGTACACACAAACACACACACACACACACACACACACAGACAAACACATAAACACACACACACCCGTGTATGTATGTATGAATATTTGTATGTACACACACACACACACACACACACACACCCGTGTGTGTGTGTGTGTGTGTGTGTGTGTGTGTGTGTGTGTGTGTGTGTGTGCATACAAATATACATACATACATATATATATATATATATATATATATATATATATATATATATATATATATATATATACAAAACATAGCATTCCCTTTCTGAGTATTTTGGTTAGAAATGTATTTCTTCAAAACAGAATTTCGGTCAATTATGTAAGGTAATACCTAGCTAACAATTTGTTCTGAAATATGTTTCTTACAAACAATATCTAGAATTATATGAATAATTATATACGAATTCGCCGTGAAATTTATTTCTAACAAACCTTTTTTCCTAGAATAAGAATGCTATAATAAATTGAAAGACCAGTTATTTATTTACAAAAAATCGTTATGACAATGTAATGAATTATGAAATACAGCACCAATTTCCAGTTTACAACCAATTATATTGGACGTCCCGTGTCCCACCCAGAGTCACGTGAACCACCATTAGGTTCCTAGACCACCAGTTGAGAACCACTGACCTATTGTGTAACCGGCTTATGGCGATTGTGCGAAGACAATAAATAGATTAAAAAAAAAAAACAAGGTTACACAATTACATCCTCGCTAATGCAGTCCCAGAAAGTGAAAGTGACACTGTCTCATGACGGAGGGTCTGTATAATAATCATGGAATTACGTCAGTAGGTCTTCTCTTCCCTGAGTTCCTTCATTAACGTCATGCAGATTTCTCGTTCTTAGATCCTTCGATCCTCTTGAAACTAAGTAATATAAGGTAGCACAGCTTATACCTACTTTCGTTACTGATCCAAAGTTCGGGATGTGTCCTTTAAACAGGAAGTGAAATTTTGATAGGTTAGGTTGAGTAGTTATCACTGATATAATATCACGTGGATCATTTTTTGTTTCGCATAATTATTGTGAAGCAATAGATTTGAAGTAAATATTTATACCAAATTAATGAAAATGGAATAATGTTGAATATGTAGAACGTTTATTTCCAGCAATGAGAATATGATATAATTTAAAGAGATTTAAAGGGAATGCTGTATGGTTTTCACCATACATTTCCTAAAATCCTAAATCTGACATTAACGGGATTGTTCTTACTATTATTATTATTATCACTATCGTTCTGACTGTGATTATCACTATCATGGTTACTGTTATTATCATTATCATTATTACTATCACCATTAATACCACTGTTATCATTTTTATTAATATTATCATTATTATTGTGTACATCATTAACACCATTTATATAAATAACATTAATATTATCACCATTTATATGATTA
>BOPN01005768.1:12500-15000 GCA_017312705.2 Penaeus japonicus | reverse complement strand
CTTCTTCCTCCCCTATTGCCATCCACTCCCCTATCCATCACTCACCTAGCTACACAGCCTTCTAACATTCCAATCACATGTCCATACTATTGCTGTCCAGCTGTTTTTTTTTTTTTTTTATCAAATAAAATGTCAGCAATATCTGAGTCTGGATTTCACTCACACCCAATTTCGTTTCTTGATTTCTCCTAACAAGTGATGTTTCCCTTCCATGGATCAAAGTTGGACATCTTATACACTTTGCCCTTTGATTTCACATTATTTTGCAATCAGGTAACATTCCACAGTCTAGTTCTAGCACCAAAACTGCATGCTATGCACAAACTCTACATCAAGCTCACCATCATTGCTGATCAAAGATATCTGAAGGTAAATACTCTTTTGCTCTTTTTCAATCTTTCTTTCTTTGCATTTCTTTTCTCTAAAAGTTCAAATACTTAGTTTTCTTTCTACTAAATTTCAAATCTGTCTTCAAGAGCCTTTACAATTTTCTCTCTAGCTTATGCTTGCCAATATCACAACAGAGTAGTGTTGGTAGTACTAGTAGCAGTAAAACTGAATGTATCGAGAGGTATATTACTAAGTATATGTAGAATATGTTCTAGGTTAAACAATAAATAATGGAATACACTGCAGCACCTCAGTAACTGAAAGTAGAGCAGACTATAATCTACAATACCCACAAAAAATATATGAAAAATGTGCTGTGACAGCTTGACAGCCCTGTGAAAATTCTCACTCTACCAGCTGGCATCATGAGTAGATCATAATGTAGCAATTCTTGACAACTCTTCCCATTGTCTGGCAACTCTCTGAAGCTAGTTTCCAATCAATACAAAATGTGAGATGCTCATTAGAGAATGAGTGCTAAAGTAGCTAAAAGGAAAATCCCTGTTCCCTTTTAATTGACTATTTCCTTCATTGTCACCCATCCATACCATAAAATAAAAACCTAAATGACCAAAAGGAAGGAAAATGTGGCTATGAGAGAAATTGTAGGTGCACAGGGAAGGGAAACATTGCAGTTACAATCTACTTTCAAGAGCCAGGTTACTAACTCCCTTTGGATAAGGTGCCTCTTCATTAACCAGACCTCACCTATTACAGATAAGATTCTGAAGAGGAAGGTGTCGGGTAGTCTACCCAACAAATTATAATAAGGCCACTGTACAGCAGTGACTACACATTTTCTGCATACTTATTGTGGGTATTGTAATTTGCATGCTCTGGATTAACAATTCTGTGATGGTCCACAACTTTGAATGCTCAGCCTAGGCCGGGTATTTTAAACTGTGTGTATTCTATTATTTTCTAGACTAATGCTATGAAATAAGAGTCCAATTTTCTAGACAGTATGAAATATGAGTCTAACTATAATGTACTGGTACTGTGATACAAATTAGCATTTGGTATAATAGGTCTTCATAACTGGAGGTATAAATGGCTTGTAATTTCAACAAATGGAAAAATGCAGTACGGAAGTGATCCGGCGCAGCAAAAATGCCCAATACAGAAGGATTAAATAACAAATGGAAATGTAGGATTGGTTATAAGGGGAGGATTGGAGGAAATCATAAAAAGCAATAGTAATAGTTGTAGTAGTAGTAGTAGTCAATAGTACTAGTCAAATTAGTAGTAACAGTGGTAGTAGAAATAGTAGAATTATTAGAAGTAGTAGATGTAGTTGTAGTAATAGCAGCAGTAGTAGTAAAAGAGGAAGAAGATGAAGAAGTAGAAGTAGAAGTAGAAGTAGTAGTAGCAGCAGTAGTAATAGCAGTAGCAGTAGTAGAAGAGTAGTAGTACTAGGAGTAGTAACAGTATTAGGAAGAGTTGTAGTAGTACTAGTAGTAGTAGTAGTAGTAGTAGTAGTAGTAGTAGTAGTAGTAGTAGTAGTAGTAGTAGTAGTGGTAGTAGTAGTGGTAGAAGATGTAGTGGTAGTAGTGGTAGTGGTAGTGGTAGTGGTAGTGGTAGTGGTAGAGGTAGAGGTAGTAGTGATAGTGGTAGAGGTAGTAGTGGTAGTGGTAGAGGTAGTAGTAGTAGTAGTAGTAGTAGTAGTGGTAGTGGTAGTGGTAGTAGTACCAGTAGAAGTAGAAATAGAAGTAGTTGTAGTAGTAAAAGTAGTAGAATTAGTAGTAGAAATAGAAAGCAGAAGTAACAGTAGAAGTAGAAGTAGAAAAGAAGAAAAAGAAAACAAAGAAAAAGAAGAAAACAAAAAACAAAGAAAAAGCGGACAAAGAAGAAAAAGAAGAACCACCATTACTATTACTAATACTAGTATTACTGGTGAACAGCAAAAGAATTGTTCAATATTTTGTTGCAGTCCCAGGTAAAGAGACAAAAAATGAAGTAATTATTGCTGAGAATATTCAAAATCATTAACAAACCTAACATAAAAATCAGCTTGAACAAGAATCAGTACTTAAATGCCTAATTCTCTTAAAATCAAAGATAAAAAAAATCCTCAAATACAACACTTCTTATCTTATCATACAGTGGAGGA
>BOPN01005768.1:5000-7500 GCA_017312705.2 Penaeus japonicus | reverse complement strand
CTTCTGAAAGCTAAGATAAAAATGGATCATCACAATCTATTATCAACCATAAAATCATGGAAATACTCTTTCCAGTGGATGTAGCAATATTTTGTGGCGAAAAGTGCTAATGCGAAACCGGATAGTATGACAGTGCGGACCTTATGTAATTTACACGCAGACCAATGTACGTGTTTCCTACTGCGTTCTAATTTTGAGACCCGCTTGTTTCAGGCAGTTCATTGCATCATTGCCCTCCTCAAAGGGAACATCAGTCATTTGCCGCAGAGCAGAGGAGACCAACCGCACCTATTCTGATCCTGACAGGAATAACATTTTCATCTTTAAATCAGTAATACTACCAGTTTTGATGTTACCGTTAGTTATAGTAATGGCGAAAATAACATTAATAAAAATATGATGCTGATACTGATAATGGTGATAATGATTTTAATAATTATAAAAATGACAATGTTAATAATGCAGTAACAATACTAATGATATTCACTATCATCATCATAATTACCATTACCATTATCATTATTATTATCAATACAATTATCATTGTCATTAATAATATTATTATCATTATTATCATTAGTAGTATTGTTATTATTATTATCATTATTATTGTTATTATTATTATTATTATCATTATTATTATTATTATTATTATTATTATCATCATCATCAATACTATTATCATTGTTATTAATAATATTATGATCGTTGTTATTATTATTATTATTATTGTTGTTGTTGTTACTGTTACTATTATTATCATTATTATTATTATTATTGTTATTACTATTATTACTACTATCATTATTATTATTATTATTATCATTATCATTATTAATATTATTATAATTATCATTGTTATCATTATTGTTATTATTATCATTATGTTTGTTGTTATTATCATTACTATTATCATTATTATTATTATTATTATTATCATCATTATTATTATTATCATTATTATTATCATTATTATCATCATCATTGTTATCATTATTGTTATTATTATCATTATGATTGTTATTATTATTATCAACGTAAACCATCATTATCAATATTATTATCATTATCATTATTATCATTATTATAATTATGATTATCATTATCACCATTATCATTACTATTATTATCATTATTACTGTTATTAATATCATCATTTTCCTTATCATCATTATGATTGCTATCGTTACCTTTGTTATCCTTGTTATTATCGACATTACTATTAATATTATTATCATTATCATTATTATAATTTTCATTATGATCATCACTATCATCTTCATTATTATCATTATTATTATCCGCCTTCTCCACCTCATCATCATCACCATCATCATCATTATCATTATTGATGATTATCACTGCCATTACTATCATTACTATTATTATCATTATCATCATCATTATCAACATTACCATCATAATTGTTATCATTACCATCATCATTGTTATAAATATAATTACCATTATTGTTATCATTATCATCAATATTGTTATAAATATCATTATCATTATTGTTATCATTATCATTTTCATCATCAGTATTATCATTATCATCATTATCAGTATCATTGTTATTATTATCATATAATCATTATTTGTTTATTAATATCAGTATCAACATTATCACTATCATATTGTTATCGTTATCCTAATATCATTATTATTACCACTATTGTTACCATTATAATTATCAGCAATCTTACTATCATTATCTATATCATCAGTATCACTATTCCTTTTGATATTATTATTATTATTCTATCATTATCTTTCTTGTTATTATTATCATTATGTTTGTGTTTATTAACATTACTATCATTATTATTATTATCATTATTGTCATTTTTTCATTACTATCACTATCATTACTATTATCATCATTATCATTATTATTATCATTAACATCACTATTATTGATATTATTCATATAATTATATAATGTCCATCACCATATTATCATCATTATTATATTGCAGTTATTAATGTTGTTATCACTATTATCAATATTATCATAATCATTCTCATTCTCATTCTCATTATTATAGCAATTACTACCATCATTCACATTTTCTTAACCTGGTCGCGAACATGCAAACAGGCGGAACTTCACAGAACTATCAACAACGAACCGTATCATCTACAGATCATAACATCGACATCTACACGAATCCAGCATTGGCGCGATATTCCCGTAGCTCTTGTTTCCACATGGAAACTACCTTTACTGTCCTCCACTGCGTTACGCCACTAATGATGAGCTCAATATTTCCCACGACAACCCATAGGTATTTACACGTGAAGTGCTTCAGCGTTACCATCCCAGCACTTATCCTTATTCATTCGTTTTCTAGCCTTTCATTGAAAGGTATCCCTAAAATCTAGCATCTTCGTTTCAGCTCGCTCGAGCTTCTGGAGCGTTTCTGATCCATGCATCATCACTGGTCTGATTGCAATACAGTATATCTTGATTTTCAGTTTATTTCGCATCTCGTCACAC
>BOPN01005767.1:86977-90574 GCA_017312705.2 Penaeus japonicus | reverse complement strand
ATATATATACATTTGAAAGACACAACGACATTAAGAACGTAGATGAACGGAATAAGAATAATGTAGCAAACCGGAGGAGATATACAGGTTGAAACAAAAAGGCAAAACTTAATAACAAATATCAGAAATGTCAGAGATAGACAGACAGACACAGAAAATCGATCGTGAGAAAAGGAGAAAGGGTTTCATAAAAGGTGAAGACAAAAAGCCGCACGAAGAAAGGTAAATAGGAGAAGTAAATGAGTTCCCTTTTGATTTGCGTAAATATTCCCGCATCGGCGCCTAGCGACTGAGAAACCCGGAGATAAAGCCTTGCCTTCTTCCCATAAGAACTTTTCCCGAAGAGATTCCCACCAGCGATCCAATAAAAAGAATCGACATATGCGCATCGACCAGTCGGCTGGAGAAGGATCGAACACCTTTCTCCCGTAATAAACAACAGGATCCAAATACATATATAAGTGATTAACGCCTTCTTCCCCACCTCTCGGCCCCGCCCTCTATTACTGCTCGCTTCGGACCACCCACCCACACCTTATTTGGTTTTATTAACGAGTTAATTGCTAGTTCAGCCGAGAGGGGGCGGGGAGAGGCAGGTCAGCTTGGGTCAGGTGTGAAGTGAAAGAACATGGGATCGAATAATGAGTAATTATGAGAGGCCATTTTGATTACAGTTTGAGAGATCTTTATAAGGGATAGTTAGCCTGTAGTTATGAGTTGTGTGTAAGTTTTAATGGTTTCAGACCTGCTCCGTCTACGAGAATTTTCCATGAGCGGGTTGCCATCTTCTTGTTTTTATTTGGAGATTTTGGCATTCAAATGAGGTTATTTATATGGAATACGAGTCCCTCTGGAGCAATTCGCTTTTAGACAAAATTGCCGTTGCAGAAATAAGGAATGCTTTTGAAGAAAAATATATATGTACATTTCACTGTTTTATATTTGCATTTCCAAATACCACTATTCGTAAACATGATCATTCGTTATTTTCCGAGTTACGAAGTCGTTTACTCTAACTTCCATGTCAAAAGAAAAAGAACTTTAAGAAATCTAATCTCTCTATTTTTTCTAGCCAAAGGACAGAATAAATCCATCCGTTCGGATATCAAAAATACAAAAATAAATCCTAAAGTACCCCCTCTCCACTCCCTCCCCCCCACCCCCCACCCACGCGAGGGAAAAAGGAAAACGACAAATCACAAGACAAAAAAAAAAGGAAAAAAAAAAGAAGAAAAAAAAAAAACGCACTTTGGACGAAGGAACCCGAGAGGCGGTAATTGCCTGCAGCCGCCACTTACGACTCCGTTTTCTGTTAATGAGTTAATTACTGGCGAAGTGACTCCAAGGGGCGGCCCGGTAGATGAGCCGAGGTAAATGTAATGATGTTATGAACAAAGGGCTGAAATGAGCAGAGATTGGCTCATTATGCCCTGTTGTGATCGCCATTTCAATACATTTCGTTTGCTCTTATATTTTGTGAAGTGAGGCGCTTCCTACTTTTAACTATACTTACATTCTCGCTACATTTCTATCATTGTCTCTGAGATTATATATCTATATATATATCTACCTATATATGTATTTATACCTGTTTACCTATCTATCTATATCTACCTGTCTATTTATCTATTTATCTATCTATATATATACCTATCAATCTATTTATCTATATCTACCTATCTATATATATCTTTCACTCCATCTGTTTATCATTATTATTATCATTTTTATAATCAGTAACATTATTATTATTAATATCATCATTAACGTTATCATCTCTATAATTATTACCATTACTTTTATTACTCTTATTGTCATAATAATAATTATCATTAATGTATGATCATCCTCATTATCATCGTTATCATCATCATTGCTACTGATATCAATGGTACTTAAAATATTTTTAATCGATACTATTATCCACATTATCATCATCTATATCATTCTAATAATTCATCATTTTCATTAATATTACGATTGTCATCATTACTGTCAGTTTTATTAGTATGACTAACAATAAGTTTTCAATAAAATGATCATTATTATCATCATGAAATAGATAAACGATTGAAAATAATTGCATGAAAGGTTATAGATAAAAAGTGAGGACAGAGAATAAAGCGCTTCAGACTGGATCTTTACCGCCTGACTCGTCACGACTCTCTCTCTCTCTCTCTTCTTCTTCTTCTTCTTCTTCTTCTTCTTCTCTCTCTCTCTCTCTCCCTCTGTCTCTCTCTCTCTGTCTGTCTCTGTCTCTCTCTCTCTCTCTGTCTGTCTGTCTCTCTCTCTCTCTCTCTCTCTCTCTCTCTCTCTCTCTCTCTCTCTGTCTCTGTCTCTGTCTCTCTCTCTCTCTCTCTCTCTCTATCTATCTTTCTATATATCTATCCCTATCTATCAATCTATATCTCTCACAATCTCTATCTATCTCTCTCTCTCTCTGGGAAACAAAGGCTTTAAAACTGCTGCAAAGATCAAGCAATGTCTCGGAAGTTCTTTATTGATGTTGTGAGAACGAGGAGAAGAGCAAGAGGGGAGAGGGAAAGGGAAGAGAGAAGGGGAGAGAGAGAGAAGAAGGACAAATGTGAGAGAAAGAGAATTGTTTTTCTTTGATTGCTTGTTTGCTTGCTTGCTTTGGAGAAAGAGAGGGGAGAGAGAGAAAAAAAAAGAGAGGGAGAGAGAGAGAGAGAGAGAGAGAGAGAGAGAGAGAGAGAGAGAGAGAGAGAGAGAAGCGGGAAGGAGATACATACACATACACACACAAGGCCAAGGAAAGGACAACAGAAAGCGTGAAAGGGTAAGAGAGAGGGGGAAGAAGGAGAGAGCAAGAGAGGAAAGATAAAACCAGGTGTGAATGGGCGAGAGGCAATAAAGAGGGGAGAGAGATTGGAAGACAAGAAGAAAGATGAAAAACTAGATTGCCGATCAAGAATATATATCGGTTGGGAAAAGGGAGATGGACAGAGGGGAGAAATGAGAAAGAGAGAGATGGAGAGAGGGGAGAAATGAGAAAGAGAGAGATGGAGAGAGGGGAGATATGCAAAAGAGGGAGGGAATGGGAAAGAGGAAGAAGGTGAAAGGAAGGGGGAGAAAATGGGAAGGTGAGAGGGAGGGAATATGAAAGAGAGATGGAGAGAGAGGAGAAATGAGAGAGAGGGAGATGGAGAGAGGGGGAAAATGAGAAAGAGAGAGATGGAGAGAGGAGAAATGAGAAAGAGGGAGATGGAGAGAGGGGAGAAATGTGAAAGAGGGAGATGAAGAGAGGAAGGGAATAAGGAAGAAAGAAATGGAGAGAGGGGGAATAAGAAAGAAATAGATGCACAGAGAAAACGAATAAGAAAAAGAGAAATAGGGAGAGGGGAGGAATGAGAGAAAGGAAGAAGGAGAGAAGGAAGGAATAAGAAAAGATAGGAAGAGAGAGTGAAGGAATACGAAAGAAAAATAAGGCGAGGGGAAGGTAGTATAAAAGAGAGAGAAGATGGAGAAATAGAGAGAATAAGAAAAAGAGAGAGGAGAGAGGAAAGAAAGGAGAAAGAGGGAGAAGGAGAGAGAGAGAGAGAGACAAACAGACAGATAAAGAGAGAGAGACACACACAC
>BOPN01005767.1:71977-74477 GCA_017312705.2 Penaeus japonicus | reverse complement strand
TTTTCTTCTTCGTTTTCTTCTTTGTTATTTTCATATATTCGTTTTACTCCCTCTTCCTCTTCTTATCTTTATTTTCTTTGCCTTTTTTCTTTTTATCCTTTTTTTCTTCTTTTTTCTTTTTCTTTGTTATTTTCTTCTTTTTTCGTTTTGCTTCCTCTTCCTTTTCTTATCTTTATTTCCTTTGCCCTTTTAGTCTTTTAGGCTTCTTAATCAGAAAGTTACATTTTGTCTGATACTCTATATGAAATTCAGATAGAAATTGAACAAAACTGAACAAACTGAACATAATAATGATTCCTCCCTCGGTATTGCAAAATATACCAAGTCATTCACTGAAATTCATAAGTCTTTCCCATTCAGAAAAAAACACACGAAAATATCGATAGCAAATTATAATGTCATGGCTGATTTACCTTCAGAAATATGCTGAAAGGCATACACACTGTTACTGGTTCAAAGGTCTTTAGAATGATTAGTGAATGCAAATGGAAGTAATTGCTTCGCCTAATGACTGAGTCTTTTCACACTGCTTATTTACGGATAATTATAGGTTGGGTTAGTTCAGTAATTAAGTTTGCGTTAAAGTGGGACAGGTTAAGATGGTTTGGTTGTTTAGTTCGGAAATGAATGGGATTCTAATGGATGTCTCATATGTTTTACACAAACGTACATACGCATGCACGCAAGCAGATGCTCACACACAGACACACACAAACATACATACACACAAGCGCGCGCGTGCATGCATATGTACGCTTGCGTAAAGCAAACACAGACACACACAATCGCGCGCGCATGTGTGTGTGTTTGTGTGTGCATGTTTTATATAAATGTATATATACATGTATGTATATATATATATACAAATGTATACATGAATATATGTATATGTACTGTATATATATATATATATATATATATATATATATATATATATATATATACATATACATATACATATTTATGTTTATTAAGATAGATAGATGTATAAATAGATAAATAGCTAGATATATAGATATATATAGATATATAAATGAATATGTACATATAGATATATACATATATATATACATATATATATAATTGTATACATATACATATAATTATACATGTATATGTACGTATGTATACACACATATTGATAGATAGATAAATAGGTAGAGAGATATGTCTAGATATAAAAATGAATATATATATATATATATAACGAAATATTACTTTATGTTGAGAGCATATGTATATATATGCATTAATATATTAATGGAAACAATAACCGCGCTGGAGAACAGAAGCTAGTCAACTGCTACCAGTCGTATAAAAAAGTGGTTGTCGTACTAAAAGAAATATATCGATCACACAAGTTTATTTTAAAAAATACAAATCAATACCAGTTATAATGTCTACAACAACTACATGTGAGGAGAGTGAGATTTGTCCTAAACATATTCATCTTGAACAACGTAGAGTTGAGACATTTATAAATCAATTCAATGAAAATATTGACGAAGGTCTACCCATCCATTACAGGTTATTGGCCAAAGCTGGATTCTTTTACATGAAAGAAGATGTGATAGCTTGCTTTTGTTGTAAATTACAGATTGATGTGAAGACCCTTAGAACATCAGATGATATTATAATGATTCACAAGAAGAGTAGCCCTGGGTGTATGTTTGCACAAAATTTATATTCCCTTGAAGATCTTAATAAGTACTGTAAGCCACCTCAAATACATAAGACTTTCTTCAAATATGCCAGAAACACTTTAATATATGAGCAGCATCGATTAGAAACATTTGCCGACTGGCCACATGATTTTGTGTCTCCTATCGAATTAGCTGCTGATGGATTTTATTTTTTGAAAAAACAAGATCATGTTATGTGTGTCTTTTGTGTAGGAATATTGGGTCTCTTTGAAATGGGTGATATAGTAAGAGAAAAACATAAACACGCTTTCCCTGGATGCGCCTTTGTAAGGGGGGATAAAACATGTAATATCCCCGCCGTGAAGAAGAACATTTTCGAGAAATTGTCACATGAATATAAACCTCCAAAACAGACAAATTCACCTTTATTAGATTATATCGGTGTTTTTAAATATAATATTTCGTCTGTTCGGTTTAAACGTGATACATTAGAAAAAAGACTAGCATCCTTTAAAGATTGGCCTGAATATCTTGTACAAAAACCACAAGATCTCGCCGAAGCTGGATTTTATTATATATATATATATATATGTATGTATATATATAAATATATATATATATATATATATATATATATATATATATATATATATATATATTATATATATGTGTGTGTGGGGGGGGGTACATATATATATATTTGTATGTATATATGTATATATACGTACACACACACGCACACACACATACACACATACATACATGCATACATACATGCATATATATATATATATATATATATATATATATATATATATATATATATATATATATATATATATATATACATATATATA
>BOPN01005767.1:50000-55000 GCA_017312705.2 Penaeus japonicus | reverse complement strand
TTACATTCTTTGTTTGTTTCCTTTTCTTCGTATTCCTTCCATCCTTTTTATTGTTTTCTTATTTCCTTTCCTTATTACTTTTATTTTCCCCATTTCATCTTCCTTTTCTTATTCTCCTCCATTCTCCTGTGTCTATCTAGCCCTTTCTTCCCGTTTCTCTTCCTCCCTTTACATTCCTTCGACTTTCTTCTCTAGTCCCTCCTCAAAGCTTCTCCTTCTCCCATTTCTCCAACCTCTTCCTCTCTCCTTCTTCCTCTTCTTCTCCCACTTCCGGCCAAGCCACGACGCAACTCACGGAACCTTCAGTCCCATCATACAAACAAATATACAAGTCAAGAAAAAATCTCTCTTTAACTAAGAACGAGAGTGCAGTTGCTTCGCTGTTTATGCTGTCCGTATTAACAGCCCCCCCCCCTCCTTCCTCACCCTCCCCCTCCTTCCTCACCCTCCCCCTCCTTCCTCATCCCCCCTCCGTCCTTCCTCATCCCCCCCCCCAAAAAAAAAAATAAATCAGATTATGCATGCTTGGCGTGCCATGCAGAATATGGAGCACACTTTATCCATCAACATGTGTAATAGGATTATGGGATTCATGTTAGGAATATTGTGTGCATTTTTTTTTTTTTTTTTTTTTTTTTTTTTTTTTTTTTTTTTTTTTTTTTTTTTTTTTTTTACATCGGTATCTTTATTGTTGTTTCATTATCATGATCAGCATCGTTTTTATCAATAATTATAAGATCCTTTTTTATTGTTATTAGTATTTCTCGTTACTATCCTCATTGTAATTTTTATTCCTTTTGACATTATCATTATAATCAAAATGTTCATTGTAATTATCATTTTTGTTAACATCATAATTATCATCATTAATGTCATCATCATTATTATTATTATTATTACTTGCATGATTTTTATTAGTAGTAGTATCAGTATCATTTACATCATAATTGTCATTTTCAACATCATCATTATTATTATTGCTATTACTGTTATCAATATTGTCATTGTTATTATTATCATTATTATCATTATCGTCATTAGTATCATCATTATTATCATCATTTTTATCATCACTCTTGTTACTATTTTCATTACCATTATCATTATTGATATTATTATTCCCATTATCATTATAATTAATATTTTCTTTATCATTACTATTATACCTTATATCTTTAATACTCTTGTTATCATAATCATCAATACTAAAAGAAAATCAAACTTAATCTATAATTAATTACTCACTACTTTTCTTGCATACAAATGTAACATCATGATTATGTCATTATTATCATCATCATTATCATTATCCCGGACGATCGAGATAGAAATACAGTCACTACCTGTATCACCGTCTCTATTTGCGGAAAAAAGGGTTCTTACATATCATAACGTTATGCAACAAACGTATGTAATTTTATCTGGTGGATATGTTAAAGGTTAGTAAAATCAACAAGGTGGATAAGAATAGCAGGATAAAATTCAAAGAAAAAGATATTAAAGATGAGATAGATTAAGTATTAATGATGAAGCAAGATAAAGAATTATGATGCTTTATACTGTCATAATGATGAAAAGGAATAAAAATATGATAAAATGTTTGAATAAACAGACTATCAAAGAAAATGTAAATTTATCATCATTATCATCATCATACCAGAAACAGCAACAACATCATCACCTTATCATCATCATCACCATCATGATCATCATCATTAATAACCATCATCATTATATATCCATTATATATTGCGTGCATAATAGTACTTGGAAATACATATTCTCTCCTTTGAATATCAATGCTTGCAATGAAGTATTTTCTTAGATTATTTATATCCAACAGATAGAAGACGATTTCTTTATGCTATCATAATTATTTTGTATAAATCATAGAACGAGAGGATTTTAAAAAATACAGATAAAGGGAGGGAGGGGAAGGAGAAAGGAGGGAAAAAAGGGAAAAAGGGGGGAATAGAAGAGAGAGAGAGAGAGAGAGAGAGGATGAAAGGAAGGATGGAGCGAAAGACTAGTACGGGAAGGGAGAAAGTAGGGAAGGGAGAGGGAATTGAGGGAAAGGAGAAAGTAAGGAAGGGAGAGGGAAATGAGGGAAAGGAGAAAGTAAGGAAGGGAGAGAGAAAGGAGAGAAGATAGGGAGAAAGTAGGGAAGGGAGAGGGAAAGGAGGGAAGGGAGAGAGAAAGGAGGGAAAAGAGGGAGAAAGTAGGGAAGGGAGAGGGAAATGAGGGAAGGGAGAGAGAAAGGGGGGAAAAGAGGGAGAAAGTAGGGAAGGGGGAGGGAAATGAGGGAAGGGAGAGAGAACGGAGGGAAAAGAGGGAGAAAGTAGGGAAGGGAGAGGGAAATAAGGGAAAGGAGAGAAAAAGGAGAAAATTAAGGGAAAAAAGGGGAAGGGAGGGAGATAGGAGGGAAATGGAAGAGAGAGGAGATGAATGGAAGAAGATGGGAAAGGATGGATGGAAGAGAGAGAGAAGAAGGAAGGAAGGATGAAGATGAAGAGGAAGAAGATAGAAGGAAGAGAAGGAAGGAGAAAGAAATTTGAAGAAAATAAAAATGTACAAAATATAAGGAGAAAAGACTTCAAGAAAAAAAGGGGGGGGATAGTTAAGAGAATATTTGACATATTGCTGTCAAGATGATTAAGATTGCAGTTTCAATTAAGGCTTCAAGAAAATGAATCTATAAATCAGATCTTAGATTAGATTTAGATTAGATTTAACTCTTAGATTCTTTTGGGGGGAGAGCCAATCTTGAAAAAAATAGATTAATAATCGTTTTAACAGCAAATAATTAGTCTCACTTTGCCGAGTAAAAAATTCGCACCCTCTTGTCTAAAAGGAAACTAAACAGATTAGCTCAGTTGAATTCAGACAACATTAAAAGCCTTTTTTTTATGTTTTCAATGTACTATGACAGGTGACTATATACATCATAACAGAAACATTTTTTTCATACCAATGGGTACTAGCTTGATTGCCATTGACACGCAGCAGGCAAAATGTGTTATCCCTTTTTTCACGAAATCGGGAGCCATTTTGTATATGGTGAAGGTTTGGGATTCTGCTTTTGGGGGATTTCAGTTTCCTGTCTCATGCTATTTTTTGTGAAAATGTAAGAAACACATACAGATATTCCTCCATTTTTCATAAGAAAACTATGATGTAGAAATGTTTATAACATATTCATATAATACATACACACACACATATATATACATATGTATATGCATATATATATATACATATGTATATACATACATATATATATATACATATATATATATATATATATATATATATATACATACATATATATATATATATATATATATATATATATATATATATATGTATATATATATATATATATATATATATATATATAGAGAGAGAGAGAGAGAGAGAGAGAGAGAGAGAGAGAGAGAGAGAGAGAGAGAGAGAGATATTATATATATATATATATATATATATATATATATGTATGTGTGTGTGTGTGTGTGTGTGTGTGTGTGTGTGTGTGTGTGTGTGTGTGTGTGTGTGTGTGTGTGTGTGTGTGTGTGTGTGTGTGAGAGAGAGAGAGAGAGAGAGAGAGAGAGAGAGAGAGAGAGAGAGAGAGAGCAGCAGAGCATCAACTGTGGCCGGGAGAAGCCAAAGAGGGAGAGATGAACATCCGGAAGAGGAACGCTCTCGCAGCTTCCCGCCCGAGGGGACGCGGCGCCGGAGAGGATCACTGTCGCAAACCGGAAATAATGGTACACATCATCTCGCCGCCAGCACGTTCGGGATGCTTTGGCCCTCTCCCCCTACCGCCCCTACCGCCCCTGCCCCCGTTCATTCCGACATTTTCTGGCGCTCGACATTTCCTTTTTTTTTTTTTTCCTTTTCCCCTCCTCCTATACCCCCTTTCCTCTCCTCTCTCTCTCCTCGTCATCCCCCATTCCCCCTCCACAGTCTTCCCTCCCTCCCCCACAAAGTTCTATATAGCCACCCCCACCCCTCCTTCTTTCCTTCTTCTCCTCCCCTCTCCTCACCTCTTTCCTCCTCTCTCCTCCTCTCCTTTCTCCTCACCTTCTTCCTCCTCTCTCCTCCCCTCTCCTCACCTCCTTCCTCCTCTCTCCTCCCCTCTCCTCACCTCCTTCCTCCACTCTCCTCCTCTCCTTTCTCCTCACCTCCTTTACCTCCTGCCTCCCTTCCCCCTCTCCTCGCCTCCCCCCTCCCCCCCTCCCTCAGAACTCGAAATCATTTCCCATGAGCGGATATCTTTCTTCCTGCACTTTCATCTAGAAAATGGAAAAACAGATTTGCCATATCTCCGGGTTATGCCATCGAGAGCAAAGGAAACACTCTCTGGATTTGCGGATGTAAATACGAATGTGTTATGTGTACAGAGGCAGAGATACATCTATCCATGTACGTAGGCAAAGATACATAGATTCTTGTACGTGGGTAAATATACATCTATTCCTGTACGTAGGCAAATATATATCTACCTAGTTACGTGTCACGAACGCGGGCACACACATATGCCTGTACATGGACAAAGACATACACATTCATGTACGTGGACAAATACCCACAAAATCTTAAACACGGACAGAGACACACACATCAATACATAGGCTGCATTAGCAAGGACAAGTAAATCCATATCCAGGTATACTGTGTTAGACACCAGTGAGCCAATGCATGTGAGTGAGCTGACTTTTTTTTCGTCTTTCTCTGCATTCTTTTATTGTCTCGGAATTATTGTATTTTCGTTTTATTTTTTTTTTCTCAAATCTACAATGCACTAAGACCAGATAAAGATGTAGATAGATAGATAGATAGATATATAGATAGGTAGGTTAATAGATAGCAATGTAGATAGACAAAAGAGGGACGGAAAGATACAAAGAAAGAGAGAAAGAGAGAGAGAGAGAGAGAGAGAGAGAGAGAGAGAGAGAGAGAGAGAGAGAGAGAGAGAGAGAGAGAGAGAGAGAGAGAGAGAG
>BOPN01005767.1:25000-27500 GCA_017312705.2 Penaeus japonicus | reverse complement strand
GATATACTTATACATCAAGAATATTAGGAATCAAAGTACGACCCAGAGATCACTCGACGTTTTGCGCATTGCCGACGCCGTGTGTGAAGAAGACACGTTTCCTTAGCGGTCGTTATATCAGGTCGTTAAATGAGTCGTTATATCAGGTCGTTAGGCTATCATGACTGTGTTTCGCATGCAAGTTATGTGCTCGGGAGAACCTGCTTAAGACGCCAACGACACATTAGCTCATATTCTTGCAACTTTGGGCGTTGCAAGAGGGCGAAGCTTTCGTGCATCGACTGCAACTCTCTGGAAGGCTCGTTGGATATTTACTTTCTTTTTGCTATTGGAGTGGTTCTTAGCCTGGCGTCCAGTGATCCTTTGGGTGTCCTATGATGGCCTTCGAGGGGGGGGGGGCGGACGGTCCGTGAAGGTGAGATGGGAAATCGACTTTTATATTTACTCTGTTTTATATTTACTCTATTTATAGGTGAGATTTTGTTGTTGTTAAGATTGTTTACTTTATTTGTACTTGGTGTATATTAGGCATTTATGAGGCAATGGGTTTTTAATGAGGTAAAATATAGCTATGTATGCGTTGCGTTTTTTTTTTTTTTCTTTTTCTTTTTCTTTTTCTTCTTCTTCGTCTTCTTCTAGGGAGGGAGATCATATCTTCTAACAGAGTGTCTGGAAGGGGTCCGTGACTCAAATGGGTTTAGAATGATCCACTGTGTTCTTAGTCTTTCCCCATCACTGCGTTTATTGTTTTGTTTGTATTAGTTTCTCTTCTATTCCCTTTTATCGGGAGCTGGGATTATTATCTTGATCTTGTCTTGTCATTCTTATATTTTCTATCATTTTTATTCATGTAGATATCTTACTACTCTACTGTTATTGGTTATTCATGAACATATTTTTTTATAGCAAGATTTTTTTTTTTTTTTTTTTTTTTTTAATGTTTGCGCTTTCCTGTGTTACGTCGATATATTATTTTATTTCCAGACATGTTTCTTCATTTTCTTTTTCGTGTAAATTATCAATTTTCCCATTTTCCATCATTATCGGGCTTTTATTCCCCTCATTATCCTTATCATCATTATGTCCATCACCAAATTTCTATCACACAATTTTTGTCCATATTACTTGAATCATGCAATCGCAAATTACCTCATTATCATTAATAGTGTATTTGCAAAAAATGGATAAATAAATAAAAATATGAATGATATAATGAGAGCTTAGTACAAAAGAGTAATGTATATGAAGTGGTTGAAGAATTGGATTTGTAAATTGGTACCAATAGCAAAAATGATTATGATAAATTATATCATTATTGGGATTGGAATTATTATCATTTTCATTGTCATTATTATTTGTATTACTTAAATCATTATCATTACCCTTATCATTACTATCATCCTCATCATATTTAATATTACTAATATTATCATAATCATTATGATAGTTATTATTATTGTTATTGTTATTACTATCTTTATCATTATCATTGTTATCATTATCATCATTGTAAATTCTATTTTTGTATAACTCATATCACTAATACTTCTAAGGAATTGTTGATAACCAAAAATGATACAATGTAAAAATACGCGACACGAGCTTTTCTACATAAGGGATATTTTGTAACTTTTGACATCAAGGAAGTATATTGTTACGTCATCAATGTGGTAGCTCTGACGTCACAGAAACACAATCTTTTATGAACACTTTAATCGTTTATGTTCCTTTTACAAAGGTTTTCTCATTCGAAACCTAATACTTTACAAAGTTTCGTAATATTGAAGCAAAAAAAAAAAAAAAAATCACTACAGACTTGCTTTAATACAGAACGTAGTAGAAATATATGTATTCACAAGTATGATTTTCAACCACTAGGTGTCTCTAGTGGCCTGGCATGGCGAACTCAATAACGCTGTATATCTTTTAATCAAATCATATTTCATAATAGCCTCATAATATTTATGATAATAAAATTACAATTAAAAGATTTTAAAAATATATCAGAATTTGGCGTAATTTACTGTTTCTTTTATTACATTCATGTTAGGAAAAGAAAAAAAAATGCCCGGATTTCACGCCAAAAAGGCATGCATACTTTAACCCAGCAGAGATGAGCATATTATACATCAATCTATCAATAATCATAATCTTGGCTCAGTGACATTATATATATATATATTTTTTATCACTAATATCAGTCATCAAATGAATTCATATTCTAGAATATCATTAATCTTTGAACTCAACAAAGAAACTTTCAACACAATGGTGCTTACCTTCACAAAACAAGCTCTAAACGCTCATAAATATCAAGATTAATGAATAGATAAATAGATAAAAAAAGTGACGAACATTAAAAGACTTAATGAAACACGGAAGTAATCCAAAGGACAAAGTAAAACAGACAGAAAAGCACATGAAGGAACCGGAATGTGAATTATTAAATTAACTAATTAAAGAGCGATGTAAATTAATAAACAGGCCAATAAGGATATAA
>BOPN01005767.1:0-2500 GCA_017312705.2 Penaeus japonicus | reverse complement strand
TTAATATATATATATAATATATTATTATATTATTATATATATATATTATAATATATTATATACATACATATATATATATATATATATATATATATATATATATATATATATGTATACGCTTTTCCTAACATGCGTCCCAGTAATCCTTACGTATTATATCCTCCGAAAGCAGCTTTGTTCGGGGGCAGAGAAGGCCAAGCAGGAAGCCGAAGAGAGTTCCCAGCACAAGTAACGAGAAATCGCAGAGATAATGAGCAAGAAGCGAGCGTCCGGGTATATAGGCAGGACACAGGAGTCGTTTCTCTCCCTTTTTTTTCCCGATGATTAATCTCAAGGGAGTCAAAGAATCTCCGGAACAGCGGCGAAAATAAGTATGTAGGAGGGAGGGAAGTGGGGGAGGAGGAGAGGGAGGAGGAGGAGGAGAATAGGTGCGTCCCTCCCTCCCTCTCCTTCCCTCTCCTTCCCTCCCCCTCCTCCTCCTTCTTTCCTCTCTCCTTCCTGGCCCGCGTCTCCTCGATCATGCATTATCTCAAAGCAAATCTTGATGATACAGTTGCGATGTCTCTGCTGCAGTAATGGGGAGTGGGAGAGAGGGAGGAAGGGGGGGGGGTGTTTGGGAAGAGACAGTGTTATACACACACATATAGTAGTGGGGAAAGGGTGCATGGAAGGGGAGGGATAAGGGAAGAGACCCAATTAAGTGCAAACCACGAGGAGGAGAAGGAGGAGGAGGAGGGGGGGGGGGAGGAGGAGGGGGGAGGGGGGGGGGGAGGGGGTGGGGGGGAGGGTCGTTGGGGAAGAGAGAGGGCGGTCGGACCTTCTCGGGTCGTCGTCGTCGTCGTCGCAGCAGTAGTAGTGGTTTACGGCGCGGACGTTTTCATTCCGTATTAAAGGTGACAGGTTTATGTCTGCGTTTACCTGTGCGTGTGCTGTAAGGGGACGCCGAGGGACATGTCACTGGGACGTTTCCTATCCCCCGGTGAGACAATGAGTCTTCTGGTATCTGATTCAGCTGCCTTCCAGGAGGAACGGTGGCTTTGTTTTATATGTGGATATTGTTACAGTCATTCGCGATGCTGCTCCTATATATCGTTGACTGGAAGGTTGACTATACTCACTGAAGCAAGAATATAGTACCATACTATCTACCTGCAACATCCAAAGGATAATGAACTTGAATTTTTGATGCATCGTCTCATTTTCATGGTAGTTCTATGCTTGTATCTAGCGTCAGATTTGTCTATGTATGTTCCCCTTATCACCTTGCTTTCATCAAAAGACCATAATGACAAGTAATGTAAAGGACACGTGCGCTATATTTCCTCATTCATGCTCTGAGTACAACAAGTCCCAAATACAAGTCAAAAGTTAGCAAAATCTTCAAAACTACTTTGCCTCGGATCCTGTGGGAAACGTAACTTTGCATCATGCAGTGGTCCTCTTAACTTTTCGTGTTTACGTCTCACATAATACACGATATATGTGATGAACGTCAGGGGGTCACAGCTCTCTCGTGGCGAGTGTGTAGCTTTACCTTCTATGCATCTCTATGTGTACGTGGCTACTAAACCTCATTTGTAATTTTTTTTATTTTTTTACAAAGACTAATAGGAAGTGTTGGGTCTTATAAAGAATTTCCACAAATTAATGGCTCGCCGTCTCCTAAAATATAGTGAAGCCCACACACATACACACACTTACCTAAAGACTCTTACAGGTTGAGAGATTTATTTATCTATTTACTTATACCAATATATCTACTTGCGAATCAGATCCAGGAGCTCATGACCCTCCTTCCCAAGCCACGCCCTTGAAGCGTCCTGATTGGTCGTGAATCGTAGCGTGTCGCCTCTCACTCCGCCCTTCTCCAGTTCTTGTATAATCACAAGGATAGACTGCAAACGGATGGGCGGGGCTAATGACCCTCCCGAATGAGAGGAACCACTTAACTACCTATTAATCCAAGGCAGAGGTACCCTAACTGTCTAACGGTCAGTAAATTATGGATTGGACTGGCCTCGCTCCCCATCAGCTCCCTGTCCTGAGCCTTATACGAAGGAAAGGGAAGGGAACACGGGGATGCAGAGAGGGGGAGAACCTGCAATATATCCTAATTAAGACTATTATCCCTGATTACCCCAATTCCTCATCTGAAATGACACGGACTCGTTCCAGCGCGGGTGTCGGCCGCCGCCCTCAAATAACACAACAACAGCGGTCCCATGACAACAATATCCACGACGCGCCCATTTATAGAGGAGAGAAGGGCCGCCGGACCTTTTTATGCCACCGGTGTCATGGTAAATAGATTGCTTTTAATGCATACAAATGACACGGGAATGAACAAGAGACGCTAGCTTGTCCAGGCCGGCGCACGGGGAGATTCCTCTGGTTTGGGGAAGGGGGTGGGGGAGGCAGAAGGGAGAGTAATGGGGGAGATTCTGAGTAAATTGGGGAAGGAGTGAAGGGTGGGCTGGGGAGGGCGGTGGGGTTATTAGGG
>BOPN01005766.1:60000-65000 GCA_017312705.2 Penaeus japonicus | reverse complement strand
TATCCATTACACTCTATTATTCATTTAGAGTAAAAAGAAAAAGGGAGCTTTGATTGCGACAAAAGACGTCCCCCTTCCGGAGGTCCCGGCAGCTTAATGGCCGTAATTGAGCAATATTTCGTAATTACTGTAAATTTTCATCCACCAACGCGCAAGCGGGTGACCGCATGACCGCGAGCATCAGATCTGAACCGCCGCCCGCATCTGCAGAGGGCGAGAAAGACGGAGCTCGAGGGTCGCCGGAGGTCAGGAAGCAGCGGGAATTAGACTCCTTTTTATCCGGGAGCTTCCGGGAACCACTGCGCTCCTCCCCTCGGGGTGTTGTTCCCGCGTCTCGTGATACTAAACCGCGGAAGATGGCCGGATTCAGCAACCTCAGCAGACCTATAGCCCCTCGGGAGGCATTCCCCTGGAACGAGGCCCCTACTCCCCTCCCCCCTCCCCTCTCTACTCTCCCCTCTCCCCCTTCACCCCTGTACTTCACTCCAGCCCCACACCCACCTCTTCCTCCTTCTCCTCTCCTCTCCCACCCACACCTCCTCCTCCTCTTCCTCCTCCACCTCTCCCACCCACACCTCTTCCTCCTCCTCCTCTTCCTCTTCTCCCACCCACACCTCCTCTTCCTCCTCTCCCACCCACAGCCCCTCTTCTTCCTCTTCCTCCTCTCCCACCCACACCTCTTCCTCCTCCACCTCTCCCACCCACCCCCACCCCCACCTCCACCTCCTCCTCCTCGTCTCCGAACGCTTGCTCGTGTGTACACTGAACATTGGTGGAGCAGCCATGTAAGATTAGACTTTGATGGCTTGGGTAATTTCCCCCGACGAGTTCCACCAAGCAATCCCGAAGAGGAAGCTATCCATTATGTGGGGTTTACGCCTGTCTGCCTCTCGCTCACTCGCTCGCTCGCTCGCTGCTCTCAATACTGTTCACTCGCGGCGTGGTTTCCATTCACGCACGTGAGCACTAAGTCTTGTCTCGTAAGTTCGGTCTCTCGCTATCTCTCGATCTCTCTATCTCTGTCTCTCGCTCTCTCTCTATCTCTGTCTCTCGCTATCTCTCTATCTCTATCTCTGTCTCTCGCTGTCTCTGTCTCTGTCTCTCGTTATCTCTCTATCTCAGTATATCTCTCTCTCGCTGTCTCTCCATCTCTGTCTCTCGTTATCTCTCTTGCTATCTCTTTCTGTCTCCCTCTCTCTCTCTATTTCTCTTGTTATTATTATTATTAATATCAATATATTATCAGTATTGTCAGTAATATCATCATTCTTATTATTATTTTTATAATCATTATTATCATTACGATTATTATCATTAGTAGCAGTCGTAGTAGTAGTATAGGTAGCAACAACAGTAGGAGCAGTATCATGATAAAAACGATAATAATGATGGCAATGATGATACTGATTATGATGTTAACAATAATACTGTAATGATAGTAATAATCATGATAATTATCATCATCATCAATACTCTCATTATCCTCCGCCTCCTCCTCCTCATCATCATCATCATCATCATCATCATCATCGTAATCATCATCATCATAATAATAATGATAATCATCATCATCGCCATAATCATTATAATCATCACCACCATCACCATCATCACCACCACCACCATCAATACCATCAGCACGACCTCGATTCCGATAATCACTATTGCTTTTGTTTTTATTATTGCATTATCATCCTTGCAAAATCATCAGGGATTCCTTCCGCTTCCTATTTATCCTGCACGGTGCCTAGTTGCAATTTCCGCCTTGCCATTCCAGTGATTTTATTGCAGATGAAACTGACAACTCAATCAAATATCCCGACAGATAATTAAATAAGACATTGCATATTGATCAATTGATCTGTCTGTCAATAAAAGAAATATGCTATTTTTTGAAGAAAAGAAAGATATGTATTGTAGAATCAAGAATATGAAAAAAAAAGAAATAATTAATATATATTATATATTATGGAGAATAAATCTTAGCATTAAAAAAATATATATATTGCGGATTTTTTTCTCTTTCTTTCTTTTTTTAAGAAAAAGTATTATAAAAGTGACTTGAAATTAAGAAAGAAAAGAAAAGAAAATTAAAAAAAAGAAAACATATTATGAGCAATTAAGTAATTAAGTATTTACTAGAATTAAAAGAATATGAAAAAAAGTTAAACAAAGATAATTTTCTCAAGAAAATCATTAAAAAATAAAAACATAAATTTTGAAAAAGAAAAATGTTAGGAAAATTAACATTAGGAATTTACAACAAAAAAAAGTTAGTGGAGCCTCAAAAAAAATGAAGGATAGAGAGGGGGGGGGGGGTGTAGAGAATTATAATTAATTAGATGATAATTGTGGCTATTAATTTCCCTACTTAACCGCAGTGATTAGTCGACATAATGGCAAGAATTCCCCTCATAAATTCCCGGAGAGAGCACGAGCTACATGGGGAAGATGGGGACGGGAGGGGGTGGGGCTTGGGGCAGGAATTATGGGGAGGGGAGAAGGGGGAGTGAGGAGCTGGAAGAGAGGGTAGGTGGGGAGGAATGGGGAGGGGAAATGAGGGAGTGGGAGAGAGGAAAGATGGGGAGGAGTGGGGAGGGGAAAAGAGGGAGTGGGAGAGAGGAAAGATGGGGAGGGGAAATGAGGGAGTGGGAGAGAGGGAAGATGGGGAGGGGAAATGAGGGAGTGAGAGAGAGGGAGGATGTGGAGGAGTGGGGAGGGGAAGTGAGGGAGTGGGAGAGAGGGAAGATGGGGAGGGGATGAGGGTGAGTGAGGAGGTAGAAGAGAGGGAGGATGTGGAGGAGTGGGAAGGGGAAATAAGGGAGTGGGAGAGAGGGAAGATGGGGAAGAGTGGGGAGGGGAAATGAGGGAGTAGGAGAGAGGGAGGATGTGGAGGAGAGGAGGAGGGGGAGAGAGGAGGTAGAAGAGAGGGAAGATAGGGAGGAGTGGGAGAGAGGGAAGATGGGGAGGATGTGAGAGGAGTGAAAGTGAGGGGGGTATTGGAGAGGGAAAGGGGAAGAGGGAGAGTAAAGTAGCAGGAAAGAGGGAAACAGGAGGAGAAGGGAATAGGAGGAAGGAAAATCAGGGTAGAGAGAGGGGAGATAAGGAGGTAAGGGAGAGGGAAATAGGGAGGGGAGGGGAGAGAGAGGGGGGGAAAAGAAGATGGGGAGGGGGAAAGGGATGAAAGGAAGCATAGTGGAGGGTGAGAGAATGGGGGTGATTATGAGCTAAGGGGGGAAAGGGGGAGGGGGAGTGGGGGAGAGAAAGAGATAATAAGTAATAATTAGTTCCTTTCCTGTGCAATTTAAATAGGCCTAGGTGCGCCCATGGAGGAGGGAGGGAGGTGCGATGGTGAGGATGATGGTGGTTATGGTGATAATGGTGGTTATGGTGTTGAGGTATTTTTGTTTTTGGATTTGTATAGTGATGATGGTGGTTAGGGTGATGGGTATGATGATAATGGTGGTTAGGGTGATGGGTATGATGATAATGGTGGTTATGGTGTTGAGGTGTTTTTGGATTTGTATAGTGATAATGGTGGTTAGGGTGATGGGTGTGGTGATAATAGCGGTTATGGTGTTGAGAGGGTGTTTTCGTGATTTGTATAGTGATGCTGTTGGTTAGGGTGATGACTATGGTGTCGGGGTGATCTTGGTGTTGAGGGAGATTTTGATGATGGTGGTGGTTATGGTGTTGGTAGTGGGTGTGGTGATAGTTATGGTTATGATGGTGGTTGTGTTAGTAACGCTGATGTGGCGGCGATGGTGGTTATGGTGATGATGATAATCGTGATGATGGATGTTATAGTGACGTCGATAATACCGATAGTGATTGCGAGGATGGTGATGTTTATAATGATGGTGGTGAGGATGGTGTTGACAATGATGGTGGTGATGGTTATGATGATGGAGATGATGACAATGATAGTTATGGTAATGAGTAAGACATATAGTGCTATTAATAATGCTGAAAATACAAATGACGGTGAAAGTGATAAAGATGATGATTTTGATAATACTTAATGATACTTTGATAATAATGTAATGGTGATATGAATTACAATATTCTTGTAACGATAAATAAAGAATGCATATTAAATAATTTGAATATATATGTATATATATATATATATATATATATATATAACAAGAGTAAAAAGACGAAATCTATAATATAACAAACCAAAAAGTCTAAGGACATGAAAACATAACACACAAAAGCATATTAAAAAAAAAAAATCATATATTCAAAAACTGACAAAAAAAATCCATTAAAGAAACACCAGAAGAAGCAAAAACGAATCAGAAATAAATAAGTAAAAAAAAGAGAGAGAGAGAGAGAAAAAAAAAAAGCTAGCTCCTTCGGGTTCAAGATAGCCTATGTTGAGTCCTCTTCAGAGTGCAGCCCCTTCAGGAGACCATTGAAAACAGCCCCGTGCAACGCGAGGGAGAGAGAGAGGTCTTGCGAAACACGGACATGTGCATATTAAAGTAAATGGTGTGTTTGCGGCTTGCAATGATTCTTTTGTTTGTTTGCTTGATTATCTTTATGTGCTTGTGTAGTTATGTGTGTATTTGTGTACACTTATATATACGCATGCAAATATATACACGCACACATATATATACGCTCACACACACACACTAACAGATACACCCTCTCTCACACACACACACACACACACACACACACACACACACACACACACACACACACACACACACACACACGAGAGAGAGAGAGAGAGAGAGAGAGAGAGAGAGAGAGAGAAAGAGAAGAGAGAGAGAGAGAAACATACAGATAGACAGACAGACAGAGAAAGAGAAGGAGAGCGAAAAGAAATATTTACCGTCTTCTTTCTGCAACCTTCCCTTTTCGCCTTCCCCCCCCCTCCCTCTCTCTCTCTCTCTCCCTCTCTCCCTCTCTCTCTCTCTCTCTCCCTCCCTCCCTCCCTCCCTCCCTCCCTCCCTCCCTCCCTCCCTCCCTCCCTCCCTCCCTCC
>BOPN01005766.1:42500-45000 GCA_017312705.2 Penaeus japonicus | reverse complement strand
CAAGTAAAAAGTCGTGACGTTCCGTACACTTTATGGGTTTCTCGCCGGACGAAGGAAACCCGAAATGGACGATTTAAACCCTTTGTAAGTTCCTCGTCAGACGAAGAAACCCGGAAATATGCGATTCAAACCCTTCAAATAGGTTCTTCGTCAGACGAAGAAAATCTAAAATAGACGATTCAAACCCTTCATACAGGTTCCTCGTCAGACGAAGAAAACCCAAAACAGACGATTCAAACCCTTCATACAGGTTCCTCGTCAGACGAAGAAACCCGGAAATATGCGATTCAAACCCTTCATACAGGTTCCTCGTCAGACGAAGAAAACCCAAAACAGACGATCCAAACCCTTCATTCATTCCTCGTCAGACGAAGAAAATCTAAAATAGACGATTCAAACCCTTCATACAGGTTCCTCGTCAGACGAAGAAACCCGGAAATATGCGATTCAAACCCTTCAAATAGGTTCCTCGTCAGACGAAGAAAACCCAAAACAGACGATTCAAACCCTTCATGTGGGTTCCTCGCCAGACGAAGAAAATCAAAAACAAACGATTCAAACCCTTCTTTCAATCCTCGCCAGACGAAGAAAACCCAAAACAGACGATTCAATCCCTTCCTGTAGGCTCCTCGTCAGACGAAGACAAAAATCAATATGGACAGAATATTTCCCTTTTGATTTCCTTCATCCAAATCTATAAATGTCTCCCCGGTACGTCACGACTCTTCCCTTCGTTTCACTCTATCTGATTGTACACGTGACTGTGTTTATATCTCCGATTCTTTACTCGCGGTCTTGAAAAAGGACGTGACACATGGTAGCCGCAATGGGATCTGCGAACATAAGACGCTCGCCGTTATAAACGTCTTGGGATACTTTGCGGCCGCCAAAGTTTGCGAGGATTATCTCTTTCATAGGGAGTGATGTTTGGGAACATATATATATATATATATATATATATATATATATATATATATATATATATATATATATATATATATATATATATGTGTGTGTGTGTATATGTGTGTGTACACACACACACACACACACACACACACACACACACACACACACACACACACACACACACACACACACACACACACACACACACATATATATATATATATATATATATATATATATATATATATATATATATATATATATATATATATCATACATATATATATATATATATATATATATATATATATATATATATATATATATATATATATATTTGTGTCCGTATGTATCTATGCATATTGACTCGAAAGTTAATCGAAACAGCTCTAACAATATCGATACCGACATACAGCATGCATTTACCACCCTCAATGCTATGACACAAACAACACGACCAAGGAACAAGATCCGCAGGGTCTAACGGGAAGTCGAAAGCCCCGGGGGAAAGGAAGGAGGACAAGAGACACACAGGACGCATCTCTCCGTGCCAGCCAGGGTCGAGTCCTCTCTCCCAGGAGCTCTTCAAGACGTCGAGGGGACGCCATAACCATCGGGTCAGAAGGAGAGACAATTACCTCCGTGGTTTGGCGGCGGAACAACAGTTGAATAAGCTCGGGTCACCTCCACTGCCACACGCGAGCCCCCGTGATCTTAAATTTTCTCTTGCGGGGGCAGAGGCGGCGGTCTGTGGCCTCGGGAAGAAATTAGTGGGACTTTTTCCTCGTAATTAAATGTGATAAAGAGGGCGTCGCGTGATAGTGAGGACCTCCACTCCTTCCCTTTTCCTCTCTCCCCTCCCCCCCCCCCCCCCCCGCCTCTCTCCTCCCTTCACCCCTCCCGAACCCCTCTCTCTCTCTCTCTCTCTCTTCTCTTTCTTCCTTCCGGTTTCCCCTTTCTCTATCCACTGCTCAAGAGGTTTTGGTGTAGTATGACGTTGAGTTGTATTACGTACCTCAACATCCATTTTTTATATAATTTTCACCTATCCTATGTCTTCCTTTACCCTATTTGACTCAGTGAAGGTACAATTGACACTAAGTGGTATTACGCCCCTCAACATTTTTTCTTTTTTTTTTCTCTCGTTTCCAAAATCTACCATAAGTTCGCCACGGATTCCAAAAGGCTAAAGCACACACCTTCGTCTTCCCTTTCTCTCTGCAGATGGGACCTCAGCTGATCGGCAGGGTGAGTGACCTTGACCTCACGTGGGACAAGGAACTGGCCTCGTCCTCCACGCGTCTCAGTCCTTACATCGACCTCGACATCGAGCACAAGAACGCCCTCAGAGCTGTCAACTCCTTCAACTTCGTCCAGATGAAACGTGAGTCGAAATCAAATATTTATCACTTCATACTATGAGGATTTTTTTTTTCCTTTTTTTTATAACCCAGTGATTCGAATGCATTAATTGCACCACAACATCAATATGGCTCGAATACTTCAAGTCCAGGAATGGAGTTTTGGAATCTAAAGTAAAATTTCAAAAACAAATCTTCTTACTTTGGATATTTTGTCCAAATTTATTTCT
>BOPN01005766.1:35000-37500 GCA_017312705.2 Penaeus japonicus | reverse complement strand
AGAGGGGGAGGCTAAGAGAGGGGAGGGGGAGGAAGTCAAGGGGTCGGAAGGAGGAGAAGGGGAGGAGGGAAGGAGGGGAGGAGGGGGAGCTGCCACCGTTAGTGATTGTGGCCGCTTCACGACAACGTCCAGTTCAAACCTGTGGGCTCGTTTTTGTGTGTGTGAAGACAGGGCCTCGCTGTCTTATTCATGCGTTTACTCATCTAATCACTCGTTTGCTCATTCAGTTACATATTCGTTCTTTTATGTACTCACTCATTTATTCATTTACTTGCTTGCTTACTTACTCATTTATTTATTTATTCATTCATTCATTCATTCATTCATTCATTCATTCATTCATTCATTCATTCACTCACTTACTCACACACACACACACACACACACACACACACACACACACACACACACACACACACACACACACACACACACACACACACACACACACACACACACACACACACACACACACACACACACACACACACACACACACACACACACACACACACACACACACACACACACACACACACACACACACACACACACACACACACAATCACACACACACACACACACACACACACACACACACACACACACACACACACACACACACACACACACACACACACACAATCACACACACACACAATCACACACAATCACACACAATAACACACACAAAAAAAAATATTTTCTCTCACTTACACACTCACTCACCCAATCTCTATCTGTCTCTCGTATATTCACCACTACAAACACACACACATGTACACAGGTAAACATCCAACACACACACCCAAAGACACCAACCATGTCACTGTTGCACAGACTCTGCAACAATAAGCCTTTTTTTCCCCTCGAGTGTAAATCTACGTCTGCAATTTCCTCGTTTCGTTTTTCTTATGTCTTCCTTTTTGCAAGTTCTCTCATTCCGGCATTGTTGTACCCTGTCTGTTTGTTTTGTTTTTGTTTTTGTTATTCTAGTTTCAGTGCATTATATATTTGTAATATTCCTATAATCTAGATAATTGTCTCCAGTGCAATTTTGCAGCAACAAAAAAAAACAAAAAAACTCTGGTACACTTTTACCTCTTTCATTATGAATGACAAAATGAAAATCACTTATTACTGTGATTAGGGGAGGGGAGGGGAGGGGAGGGGAGAGAAGCAGGAGAGAGGGAGAGTAGAGAGTAGAGAGGAATGAGGGAAGGGAAGGGAAGGGAAGGGTGTATGTGGAGGTAAAACAAAAAACAAACAAAAACACAAACGCTTCACTGATCTTGCTGGAGTAACGCCCATTCGTTATGATCGTAACCTGTTACTCGCTCAAGGTCATTATGAGCCACAAGCGTCACAAAGGGAGGGCCGGGGGGGGGGGAGAAGGGAGGGAGGGAGGGAAGAAGGGGTATAGAAGGGGTAGATGAGGGGGGAGGAGGGAGGGAGGGAAGAAAGGGTAGAGGAGGGAGGGTGGGGGAAGGAAGAAGGAGGGAGGGAAGAAGGGATAGAGGAGGGAGGGAGGGGGAAGGAAGAGGGAGGGAGGGAGGGAAGAAGGGGTAGAGGAGGGAGGGAAGGAGGGAGGAGGAAGAAGGAGGTAGGGAGGGAGGTAGGGTGGGGGAAGGAAGAAGGAGGGAGGGAGGGAGGGAAGAAGGGGTAGAGGAAAGAGGGAGAAAAGAAAGGATGGAGTAACGAGGGATAAGATGCGGGAGGGAGGGAGGAAGGGAGGGAGAGAACAGCCGGCGGTATTCTTTGTTCTCTCTCCGCTTTGTTACACGTTGATTATGATACATTTTGTTCACTGTAGCCTGTCCGTTTTGTTGTAACGAGAGATGCACTTACAGGCTGTAGTAGTGGTAGTTAGGAAAGGGGTTGGGGGGAGGGGGGGATAGGGTTGGGGTGGGGGTGGGGGTGGGGGATAGGGTTGGGGTTGGGGGTGGGGGCGGGGGATAGTGTTAAGGTGGGGGCGGGGTGGGGGATAGGGTTGGGGATAGAGTTGGGGATAGGGTTGGGGATGGGGGATAGGGTTGGGATGGGAGTTGGGGGTTGGGGTGGGGATGGGGTGGGGGTGTTGAGGATTATAAGCTGCAATGATTTTCCTTTTTTTATGAAGTTGTGTCGGTTAGTTGGTGTTATAATGGAGGCATCTGATGACTTTATTTTTAATGTATAATTTTTATTTCTTTTAGATTCCTTTTTTTTTCTTTTCTTTTTTTCTTTTTTTTATTCCGTTGGGTGAGTTGGTGGTTACGGGTATTTCGGTCTTGCTCGGAATGTATGAAATTAATCTCCTGTACAATTAATTAAGGCGATGAACAAGAGCGGAAATAATAAATTAAATGCATGCATGCACACTCTGTCTCTTTCCCTTTCATACCTCTCTCCCTCTCTCTCTCTCTCTCTCTCTCTCTCTCTCTCTCTCTCTCTCTCTCTCTCTCTCTCTCTCTCTCTCTCTCTCTCTCTCTCTCTCTCTCTCTCTCTCTCTCTCTCTCTC
>BOPN01005766.1:20000-22500 GCA_017312705.2 Penaeus japonicus | reverse complement strand
TCCTCCTCCTCCTCCTCCTCCACCACCACCACCACCACCTCCTCCTCTCCACTACTCTTACCCCCTTCCTTCACTTCTCCTCCTCCTCCACCACCTACCTCCTTCCCCTTCACTTTCCTTCCTCCTCCTCCTCCTCCTTCCGCCCGCCCACCTTCCTCCTCCTCCTTCCCTCCTCTCCCTTCTCCACTCCACCTCCACCACACCACCACCACCACCATCCCTCTTCTTCTTTCCTTCCTCATTACATCCCCATCCATTATTCTACTAGTGAGTTCTTCGACCCTTTCGGTTTCATGGTTTATACTGCTTCTCCTTCTCTTTGTCCTGTTTTTTTTTCTTTTTTTTTCTGTTCTAGATGAGGTATGCTCATTTCAGATAATTTCTAGTCATTCGGACGGAAATGTAAACAATCGTCTAGATTACTAAATATTCAGGGGGGAAAAAAAGGAGAGAAAGCAAAGAAGGAAAGTGTTTTCAAGAAGAGGCCTGAAAAAAGAAACCTTTGTTCATTGAAGAGCTATGTGATAAGACAGGATTTTATTATTAGGGCTGATCATGGAAGTGGGAGGGGTGAAAGGGGAGGTGGAAGTGGAGGTGGAGGTGGAGGTGGAGAAGTTGGGGAGAAGGGGAGGGGGAGGGGGGAGGTGGAGGATTTGGGGGGAAGGGGAGGTGGAGGTGGAGGTGGAGGTGGAGGTGGAGGTGGAGGGTGGAGGTGGAGGTGGAGGTGGAGGTGGAGGGTGGAGGGGGAGGTGGAGGTGGAGGTAGAGGTGGAGGTAGAGGTGGAGGAGGAGGAGGAGGAGGAGGAGGTGGGGGAGAAGGAGGAGGAGGGCAGATAGAGGTGAACAGGAGTAGGAGCTGGAGGAAGAATAGGAGGAGGAGGAGACAGAAGAAGAAGAAGAAAAAAAAAAAAAAAAAAAAAAAAAAACAAAAAAAAAAAAAAAAAAAAAAAAAAAAAAAAAAAAAAAAAAAAAGTACTATTTCACCAATCCTTCCATCTCTGCAACAGGCAACGATGTCCACGGGTGGGCGATGTACATTGATCACCAGAGGTCTTGGTTCCTGCACGGCGCCGCCCACCATGGCCGCTCCGACGGGGGCGTGGGCGTGGGTTCCACAGTGGGCGTACTGCTTGACCTCAACCATGGGACACTGACCTTCTACGTGAATGACGAACAGCAGGTGAGACGCTTCTTGTGCTTGACCTTTGACCTTTGTGTTGTGGTTGTGGTTATGGTGCAACTTCTACTGTGTATTGTTATGGTGTTGTGATGACTTGATGCAGGGAGTTGGATATTGAGAGAGGATAGTATATCTGTATTTGTTATGCTGTGTATCTATAGGTTTATGTATTTGTTGTATCTGTATCTATAAGTTTATGTATTTGTTATATCTATATCTATAGGTCTATGTATTTGTTATATTTGTATTTATATACCTACATCTCTTGCACCAATTCTACCAACTAATTCAATGGACATATAGATAGATAGATAGATAGAAAGATAGATATAGATAGATGAATAGCTGAATAGATAGATAGATAAATAGATGAATAGATAGATTGATAAATAGATAAATAGATCTAGATAGATAGACAGATATATAGAAAGATTGATAGGTAGAAAGATAATTATAGATAGATAAATAGCTGAATAGATAGATAGATAGATAGATAAATGAATAGATAGATTGATAAATAGATAAATAGCTCTAGATAGATAGACAGATATATAGAAAGAAAAATAGATAGATAGATAGATAGATAGATGAATAGATAGATAGATAGATAGATGAATAGATAGATAGATAGATAGATAGATGAATAGATAGATTAATAAATAGATAAATAGGTCTAGATAGATAGACAGATATATAGAAAGATAAATAGATATATAGATAGATATATAGATAGATAATTAGATAGATAGATAGATAGAAAGATAGAGAAATAGAAAGATAGACAGACAGAAAGAAAGATAACGACCGGAATCTCTTATCTCTCCCCCGCAGGGCGACGTGGCATTCACCGACCTGGAGGGGCTGATGTATCCAGCGGTCAGCGTGAACCGCAACGTGACCGTCACACTCCACACGTCACTCGACCCTCCGCACTCTGATTACGACAGCCAATCAGACACATGAGTAGCCGCCGCCGACGCCGCCGTTCTTGGTAGCACACACCTGTAGGAATACGTGTCTCGTAACCGTTACCGTCCCACTTGTTTGTATGTTGCAAGGCGGATACGTGCAAGTGCTGCAGGATTTTTTATATAATTATTATTATCATTATTGTTGTTGTTATTATTATTATGGAAAGCAGATATACCCACTTGTATGTAGCAAGGCGGATGGATACAAGTGCTGCAGGATTTTTATTATTATTATTATTATTATTATTATTATTATTATTATTATTATTATTATTATGGAAAGCAGATTACTTAATCGCGGATACAAATCACAGCTGCAGGATTTTTTTTATTTTTTTATTATTATTATC
>BOPN01005766.1:10000-12500 GCA_017312705.2 Penaeus japonicus | reverse complement strand
TATCATTATAATTATTATTACTATTATCATTATCATCAAGACAAGTAACATAATTATCTCCATTATCATCACTACAAATACCATTAGTATTGTTATTATGATTATTATTATTATCATCATTATAATAATCTCATTTTCATCATTATCATCACATTGACATCATCATCATTATCATCACATTGACATCATCATCATCATCGCATTGGCATCATCATCATCACATTGACATCATCATCACATTGACATCATCATCATTATCATCACATTAACATCATTATCATCACATTGACATCATCATCATCATTATCATCACATTGACATCATCATCATCATTATCATCACATTAACATCATCATCATCACATTGACATCTTCATCATTATCATCACATTAACGTCATCATCATCATCATCACATTAACATCATCATCATTATCATCACATAACATCATCATCATCACATTGACATCTTCATCATTATCATCATATTAACGCCATCATCATCATCATCATCATCACATTAACATCATCATCATTATCATCACATTAACATCATCATCATCACATTAACATCATCATCACATTGACATCATCATCACATTAACATCATCATCATCACATTGACATCATCATCATCATCATCATATTGACATCATCATCATCATCATCATCTACCTTGTTTCCATCCTACCTAGATATTACACGTTGCTCAGGTAATCCAGGGAAAATGTAATCTATTCCTGGTTATTACCATTGAACGCCCCCCCACCCCCACCCCCACCCCATCCCCACCCCCCCAAAAAAAATCATAATTTCTAGATGTGAGGGTTGGGAAAGGAGAGGGGGGGGGGGGCGCAAGAGGAGATAAAGATAGATGGAAAGAAAGTAAAAGAGAGAGATACAGGTGGGAGGAAGGAGTGAAAACAGAAGGAAAAAATAAATAGAAAAAGGAATGAAGGAAAAGAGAAAGATGAGAGGCAATATGAAGAAATGAAGGAAACAGAAGAATATGCAGAAAGAAATGATGAAAATGAAGAAAGATTGAGAAACAAATACTGGCGAAAGGAGGGAAAGGAAAATTTACAAAAAAAAATCAGAAAGGAAGAAAACAAAGAAGATAAAGAATGAATGAGCAAAAAAATAAATAAAAAAAATCTGACAATCGCTGCAGGATTTTTTCTTTTTTTCTTTTCTTTTCGTTTCCAAATTCATTTATCGGTTTCATTAACTGCATCATCAATCATTTGATATTTCTATTTCATTTCTCTATTTTTACTTCTCGAAACTATTTACTCTCATAATGACCCTAGACCTTTAAAAACAGTCCAGCTTAAAATAAGGAAATAAAAAAGAAAGGAGAAAAAAAAGCATGGATGAAAGTTCTTTTGTATTATTCAACAAAGCTTGAACCTCGTATTCTTTTTTCTCTCTTGCCTTTTCTTTCTTCTTCTCTCTCTTTCTCTCTTTATCTCTCACTCTACCTCCCACACTCCTCTCTCTATCTTTCTCTTTTTATGTCTCTCTCTCTCTCATTCTATCCCCCTTTCTCTCTGTCTCTGTTTCTTTCTTTTTCTCTTTCTCTCTGTCTCTGTTTCTTTCTTTCTCTCTCTCTCTCTCTCTCTTTCTACTCTCTCTCTCTCTCTCTCTCTCTCCCTCCCTCCCCCCCTTTCTTCCTGTTTCCTCGCGCCACGGAAGTTAGCAAGAGCCACTTGGTGTGAAAGGGCAGAGAAATATAAAGAGAGAACCTCGGCAGGATTTTGTTTTCGTATCAAAATTAAGACAAAATAAATCCTTGAGAACTAGGATTTTGGAAGGTAGCGGGAGGGGAGGGGGGAGAGGGGGAGAGGGGGGAGTGGGTAGGATTGATCCTTTTTGTTTTTTTGTTGTTGTTGTTATTGTTGTTTGTTGCTGTCACTGATGATTGTTGTAGTTGTAGAGAGGGTTGATAATGAGGATAATAGTATATGAGGATGGTGATGATGATGATGATGATAATAAAGGAAAGGTGCAATTGATAATTACCATTATCAATATCATTGTCATTACTATTGTTACTATCGTTGCTATTATTATCATAATTAACAGTCTAAGCCCTTTCTGTCACTTGGTTATTTCTCTCTATCTCCCCTTCCTCTCTCTGTCTCTCTTTATCACTCCCTATCTATCCATCTATCAATCTCTCTCTTCTCTTCTCTCTCTTTCTCTATCTCTCTCTATCTATCTATCTATCTCTTCTCTTCTCTTTTTCTCTCTCTATCTATCTATCTCTTCTCTTCTCTCTTCTCTCTCTCTCTCTCTCTCTCTCTCTCTCTCTCTCTCTCTCTCTCTCTCTCTCTCTCTCTCTCTCTCTCTCTCTCTCTCTCTCTCTCTCTCTCTCTCTCTCTCTCTCTCTCTCTCTCTCTCTCTCTCTCTCTCTCTCTCTCTCTCTCTCTCTCTCTCTCTCTCTCTCTCTCTCTCTCTCTCTCTCTCTCTCTCTCTATCAGTCAATCTCCCGTTCTATCT
>BOPN01005766.1:0-2500 GCA_017312705.2 Penaeus japonicus | reverse complement strand
TATTTCGGTCATTTGTTACTTGGGGGAGGGGGAAGGGGGGGGTTGAAGGAGGTACTCCGTGGATATATATCTTAGTCATTAGTTACTCGGGAAATCCTTCTATTAGTCCTACCCTTTCTCCTTTTTCCTCTTTCCCCTCTCCCCCTCTCCTCTTTCCCCTCTCCCCTCCCTTCCCCCCCCCCCACCCCCACCAATACACACCCAAACATGACAAAAATAGATCTGAATTACACGTTGATTAGGTGGTCGATTCAAACACACGTACTTACGGCCAAAATACCTGTACTTAGATATCATGTTTTCGACCTTCGTGTGCATGTCCCGCTGTTCTTAGCGACCCCCCTTCATGTTCGCGGCGGGACGTTATGTTCATTTTCATTATTATTTATCGTCATTATCGCCCTTCCTCATCGTCGTATTCCCTTATTATCGCGCCCTCCTTTGCTCTCAGCAGGGCGTTTCACTATCATGTTTAATATCATGTCTCTGCCATCGTTTTTCACTGAGGTGTCTCCGTCAAACAATTAAGTTCCCTTTGACATGCACCGCACTCACAATACTACCACTATATGCCATTGTCCTTCTAGTTTTCACTTCTAGAAATGACGTAGGTTATATTTCCCTCGTGGACTAACCCGCGCCAAAGGGACGAATTTCGTTACTTCATGTGAAAACTATCTAATGAAATCTACGGTCACGCAACCCTAATTTCAACCACTTCGACCATAAAAATATAATTGAATCAAATACTTCTTCTTATTCTGAAACTAAACCCTTGCAACCGGTCTCGAAACTATGATACGACTTGCAGCTAAAAGTCTTCCCATATCAACTTCCCCAACAACTGACTCAAACTTGAACTCTCCCTAAAAAAGCCGGAAAATAAAGACGAACCAAAATTCATATTTTGACAACTTTTACGGGTTTTTTTTCCCCAAAAACTCCTAATTCACAGAAAAAAAATACTCCTTGACGCTGAGGATATACGCTATCCACTATGATTGCGTGTCTTTATTATCATCATCTTTTTTTTTTTTTTACACATAGATGGTTCCACAAGCGTTTAGACGCCATGGAGTCAGTTACCAGTCCTACTTGACCTCACCTGTTTACCTCTTTCGCTAAATTTCCTAGAAAAAGATATTGTAATCATTATTGTCATCATAACGTTAATAATGATAATAATGATAAGCGGGTAGGCCTACAATTTGAGTCCTTGGTGACTGATTGTATAACCATTTCTGTATAATAAAACAGAATGTAGTGGAGAATGAATGTAAACTTATACTCCCAGTGTCAACGGATTAAGCCAGTTCAGAGACAAGCCCATCGAACACGAAGGAGAAGTAAACAAAGGGAGAGAGAGAGAAAGAGAGAGAGAAAGAAAGAGAGAGAGCAAGAGAAAGAGAGAGATGGGAAGGCAGAGATAGAGAAAATCATAAAAAAAACTCAGATATCAAAAAAGATAAATAAATAAAAAAAGGACACAACGGAAAGCAAAAAAAAAAAAAAACCAAAAAGCAAAAAAAAAAAAAAAAAACACTTCCGCAGACGACACACCTATGGCTAACTCCCCCCCCCCCCCCGCCCCCGCGCCCCACCCCCAGTGTAAAACAGCTCGACGCCAAAGCCCCTCTCCCTCATAAAAGCCTCATCACCCCCGCCCTTACCACGTTCCAGACACTCTGTGGCTTAGTTATCTCCTACGAAACAGTAATCTACATGATGTATGATAATTATCCAAAGTTTTACAATTGCCGTTAATTCCCGGTCGCTAGGTGTTCCGCCAGTTTATATAGCCTGATGTTAACCCTCCACTCCTCCTCTCTGGCTCCCCCTCCCCCTCCCCCTCCTCTCTGGCTCCCTCTCCCCCTCCCTCCTCTCTGGCTCTCTTTTCCCCTCCTTTCTCGCTTTCTCCCTTCCTTCCCCTCCCTCTTTCCCTTCCTCTCTCACTCTCACTTCCATTCCTCCTCTCATACCCCCTCCCATTCCTCCTCTCACTCCCTCTTCCCCCTCCTCCTCTCACGCTACCTTCCACCCTTCCCCCTTCCCCCCTTCACCTCTCTCGCTCTCTCTCCCTCCCTCCCATCCCCTCCCCTCCCCTCCTCTTCCTCTCTTCGCACCAGGTCGGGAAGCCTCCACAAAAAAGGTGAAAAATATGGCTTCCTGGTAATTGGTTTCATTGTGATACTGGTAATCGCGTTTCTGGAAATGGATGTGCATGACGTATGTGTGTGCGGAAAAAAAGCATGTGAGATATGTGTATGTGTGTACCTGTATATATGACCTGATAGACAGAGAGATACACATGCTCACATACACACAGATACACATATACCCGTATGCACGCACACACGCACGCACTCATGCACACAAATACACACATACACACATACACACACACGCACACACACACACACACACATATATATATATGTATATACACATCTCTCTCTTTCTCTCTCTCTCTATCTATCTATCTATCCATATATGTATATAT
>BOPN01005765.1:87500-90628 GCA_017312705.2 Penaeus japonicus | reverse complement strand
CCCCCCTAGTCAAACTTCTCCCCCCAAGGTACGTCATAGTTGGCCTACCAGCTGTGGATATTATCACATGATTTGCAATTATCGTGAGAATTTTTTTGCTCTCCGTTTCAATCTCCCATTTCATTTTCTTATCCTTATAATCACAATGATAATCCCTGATATATTACTGCTAGTACTTTTTATTAACAAAATGTTACATTTTCCTCTTTGCCCAGTTTGTACTATATTTATACATAATATTATTCAACATATTCTTGTGTCCACCTTCACAATGACCACTTGTTAATAACGTGTTATCTAAAATAGCTATTCAATGCAAACAGTAGTAGCAGCTCTTGATAACCTAAAGTAACATCTATGATATTGATCTTAGATGTTTTCCCAACTGTACTTTTCACTAGTCTTAAGTCATGTACCCCCCCCCCCCCCCCCGACCTGTTATTTTTCAAACCCATATTTAAACGTTCAGTCCCGCCCAATTTTTTACCTACACAAGAAAGTAATATCTCTATAGCTACTGCGCCCATATCTGTTATGTTCTGAATTTTATAGTGGTACAGTAACTACCCTCCTCTAGTCGATAGGAGCAATACAAGCATACAGTCTTTTCTCCCTTATTAATATATTAAACCGCATACCCATGCTGACACGGCTTATGATTTCAAATAATCGGTCAACCATACAGACATATACAAATCAAAGACATGAAATTACTTTGTTTCTTTAATAAAAAGAAATATATATATATCTACGTTTTTCTCATTATGAATGTCTCGTTTCCTTCACCCAACACTAATGTCAGTTTAGTATGACTGCAATATTCATATCCTAGTCATACTCAAAATCATCACAAAACTTCAGAATCTCGGCCTATCTCCTGTTTATTCCTTTCCTTCTGGTAAAATATAGTTTTATCCATCTTTCACTACTTCATGCCAATGGCCTCGTTTCTCAATCGCTTAACTTCATTTTGGTGGCATATTCTTATTTCATTCAAATTTCCCAGCAATGTAACCCCCCCTTACACCTTATATTTCACTTTAATTCTCTTCTCAATGTACCTCTCGTATTTGCATTCATTATTGTCAATGGGACTGAAGAGCTTTTATTTTCTGCGGCTTCTTCATTTACCACATTCCACCAAGCTATATTATTTTCCCTCTTTCTGCTCCTATTCTGTTTTCATCACTAACTTTCCAGAAGCATTTTAGTCATAGTCTATTAATCACAATTATGAACCTAATACTAATAATGGTGATAGTCATATTCATAATACCAATTATAATTCATTAATCTATTTTTCCGAAACATCATAAAGGATATAAAGTATAAAAGAGTAATATTTACATAATATATTTATAATTATACACAATAAATAGATGCTTTGGATAGCTTCAGGAATTGTAAGCTTCGGCAGAAGAAATTCGCTTTAATTCTCGTCGGAATCGGCGCGGGCGGCGTCCTCCTCGGCAGCCTTTGCGATTTGGTCGAGTACGAACTGAGGGATTGGGTGGGGGAACTCAGGAGCCACTGGGAGGTGGTCACCCTCGGGCTGGAAGCCGTTATCGTCAGCCACGAAGCGGAGATGGATTTCAGTGCCATCAGGAGCGGTGTAGCTGTAAAGGAGATTTGAAATATCATAATAAATTCACAATACGACAGGAGGTAAGAACATATTCACATGAAACGAATAAGTCAACCAAAGTTTCCAAAATACTTACGAGTATTCTCCGGCCTTGATCACAGCGTCCTCATCACCGTCGGGGGATCCGGCCTGGGAGAAGCGGATGCCGTTGGCAGCTTCGAAGTCGAAACTGTATGTTCCGTCCTCCTCGTGGACGCGGTCGTCCTTAAGGATTGGCACAAACTCAACCTCTTCGCTTGAGCTATACTGGGGGGCGGCGAAGGCCACGGCGGCAACACAGGCGAGGACAATCTAAAATATGCAGAAATATTTTGTAAACTCGAGAGGCCAGTGTGTAAGTTGTGTGCACACATGCATGGAGTACACACATACATACATACAGATATATAAAAAAAATAAACATACTCCTCTGAATAAGTATGTATCACACTAACACATTTACACAAGTGCACGGTTGTTTATTATATCTATCTTATATTGTAGACTCACAAGACTCAAAGCCTTTTTTTTTCATTTTGCGTGAGAAAATGAAAAGATTCTCATGGTTCTCAAGAGCACTTACAAACTTCATGTTGGTTGGATGTGAATCGGACTGATGTAGCGAACCATTTGACTGAGCTTTATATAGGCGTACCAGTTCCCCTTTTGCCCATAACTGTACTCCAAATCCTACAACCTTGACATTTCCTCCGTAGCTACTGTACCTTGCCTCCCACTCACTTCTTATGTCATATTCTTTAGCATTTTCCCTTGCCCATAAGAGATTGATAGTAACTTGTAACTTGTAGGTAAAATGTGGTCCAAACAAATTTAAACAAAGAACATTTTGATAAGGGTAACTAATAATGATAGGGATAGATGCTACACTATAGTAAAGAAAATCTACACAAACACTTTGTAATGGAAATCTACTTAGAAATCATACCAATACATGTTATTTCTTCGGTTGATAACGAAGTATAATTATAGCTATGCTTTCTTTCTCTCTCTTTCTCTGTCTCTTTCTCTCTCCATATATATATATATATATATATATATATATATATATATATATATATATATATATATATATATATATATATATATATATAGTATATGTGTGTGTGTGTTGTGTGTGTGTTTATGTCTGTGTCTGTATATGTATATATATATATATATATATATATATTTTTTTTTTTTTTTTTATTTATATATATGAATGTATGTATGCATAGAGATTTATAAGTATATATAGAAATCTATATACACATATATAAATATATATATGTAGGTACATGTATATATATATATATATATATATATATATATATATCTTTCTCTCTTGCTTTCTTTAAAACCATTTTCTAAGTAGAAACTTCGACATAATCATAATAAAGATCACAAATATGATAATGAAAAATATCATAATAATCATAATCATAAATATCATTATCATTATTATCATTTTCATTACAAATATCATCATCATCATTTCTATAAAACG
>BOPN01005765.1:77500-82500 GCA_017312705.2 Penaeus japonicus | reverse complement strand
ATGGTAATAGTAATGGCAGTTTTGGCGAAAATAATCAGTAACAACAATGCATCAGCAATAATAATGATGATAACATTCACATTCAGCTAGTCATATAACCTATTCATCCATGTCGCAAAATTGAATTGTCCTAGTTGAGTTCACTTTTCTGTATTATTACTTGTTAAATAGAAGCCATACTGTTTCTCAGAGCTGAGAGCCCTACCATATACCAACTTAGTCAAAGTACTCGAATCAGGAAATATAAGGTGTTCGTGTTATTTTTAATCCGCTTTAATCAATTTCATATGCAACTTTATATATTGAAAGCATTCTCAGTCTGTAATATATATATATTTTTTTCTTTGTTCCTTCTCAATAGAATGTTGTATGACTGTTCGAGTGACATTCTCATCTATGTTCCGGGGAAAGATAATTTCATGAAATCTGTCGACACCTAAAATAATATTATGTAATGGAATACAATCAGATTCTTGAAGATTATTATAATCATTATCCGTACTATAGAGTTAGGATAATAGTTTTGTTATTGTTGTATCTATGACACGAATGCCAGAAATAACTTTATAAAATGGTAATGTCAGTTAAAATAGAGTAATCATTGGAACACCAATACAATATCTTTTGTACTTCTACTGTTCTGCTAATAACACAGAAAGGCAACAGCGTAAACAATAAGAAAACAAAAACATTGCAAAGAATAACAACAGCAATGATAATAATGGGCATGTTCATATGACTATGATATTGTAAAAGTGACTATGTTATTTCAATCAGAAATATAGTAATGCTATTGATATACTATGTAATTCCAATCATCAATTACTGCTTCAAGATTTGACTTATGAAAAAGGAATTTGAAACATGTTTAATATTCACATGATATATTTGTGATATTATACAATAAATAAATAAATTTCTTTAGGTAGCTTCAACGGTTACAAGCTTTATCTAGCTTCAGATTTAATTTTCATCAGAATCGGCGCGGGCGGCGTCCTCCTCGGCAGCCTTTGCGATCTGGTCGAGGACGAACTGAGGGATTGGGTGGGGGAAGGCGGGAGCCACGGGCAGGAGGTCGGACTGGGGCTGGAAGCCGTTCTCGTCAGCCACGAACTTGACGTGAACGTCAGTGCCGTCAGGAGCGGTGTAACTGAAAGCAAGGTCGGAAATTGATAAAATTATTTACAATACACACATTGAAGGTTTAACTAAATCAGATTAGATAGAGAACAAAAATGCCTCATAAACTACTCACGAGTATTCTCCGGCCTTGATCACAGCGTCCTCATCACCGTCGGGGGATCCAGCCTGGGAGAAGCGGATGCCGTTGGCAGCTTCGAAGTCGAAACTGTATGTTCCGTCCTCCTCGTGGACGCGGTCGTCCTTAAGGATTGGCACAAACTCAACCTCTTCGCTTGAGCTGTACTGGGGGGCGGCGAAGGCCACGGCGGCTACACAGGCGAGGATTACCTAAAATACCGAACGTATTATGAGAAACGGAAGATATATGAATATACGTGTGTGTACTAGTGCTTATGTGTATAATTGCATAGGTGTACTTATGATTACTTACACACACATATATATGTTTATATATATTTATATATATGTGTGTGCGTGTATTTATATATTTTTATATATACATACATACGTACATATATATATATATATATATATATATATATATATATATATATATATATGAGTGTACGCCCAAAAAACACATTTACACATTTATAAACATTAGCACACATATGTGACTTTTAGATGGGTCACCATTAAGACTAGTTCAAATACACTTTAGAAGACTCACAAACTTCATGTTGGTTGGATGTAGATCGAACTGATGCTGCAAACCAGTTGGCTGAGCTTTATATACGTGCACTACACCCCTTTTTGACCCTGGCGATTCTCCTGTAGGTCCCACCCATATTCTACACCTTGACCTTCCTATAGTAGTAGAGGGACTTTATCTCCCACTCACTTCGTCGAATTTTTAGGGGTCTTTTTCTTAACTAACTTAACTAGTGCTAATGAGTGATTACACAAATTGAAGTAATCACTATAAGTACATCGTATAAGTAATAGAAGGTTGTTTAGTTCACTAGCACTTTTTTATTAGAAAAACCTAAATTCAATTATGAAAATTAATTATCTAGAGTGTTGGGATGATGATATTTTCACCAAGTAGAATGTAGAACCTCGATGAGAGTGACAATGGTAGCGTCGATAATACATTTAAGGTTACCACAACAATAAAGATAAATATTATCATGATACTTAGAGTGATGACAATAACAACGATCACAGTGACATGGCCATAGCCAAAGTTGGGCGTAAGAAAAGAGATTATGAATTAAATAAAAATAATTTTAAAAAGTATTTTTTTAATGAAGGAAAGAGAAAGAAAAATACAAGTTTCTACATTCCGGCCCTAATTTCGCCGACATCAATCAAGCAAGTTCACGCTTGATTGACACTGCCAAAAAATGAATATACAAATGATAATCTGTTGGCCTTCAATCTTTTCATATTACTGAAGCATCTCTTTAAAAACAAAATCATAAAATCATCCATTTCATTAGAAGATTCACCGTGAACCTGAGCGGTCCAAGCAATGCCATATATTTCATATATATCAAGAATGAGCACATACCACTCTGTTTTGTTAAGCTCTACAGTAATTTCTTTCCGTATGACATTCACTCTCCTTCCTGCGATAGCTTTTCCGACCTTGCTGGAAGTCCTTCGGTGACATGATGCTTAGAGAATTCTGTAATACACCGTTAATAAGATCTTTGGAAAGCATGGCAAAGGCAAAAGCTGAAATGAGATTATAGGAATGATGAATGAATACTTCTGTCAAGTAAGATTTTTTAAAATAATAGTAGTAATGGTAATAACAATAATGGTAATGGTAATGATGATAGTAAATATGATGATAATGATAGCAGATATGATAATGATAATGATAGCAGATATGATGATGATAATAAATATGATAATGGTAACAACTATTGTATTAATGATAATAACAATAGGGAAAACAAGATGCTGATAATGATAATGGTAATGATTATAATTATGGCATTAACAATAGTGATGATAATTATGACAATGATGATAATGATAACAATGATGTTGATAAGGATGGTGAAAATGCAAATAGAATATGCCAATAGCAATAACTACAGCCATAATAATGAGATGATAACAGTAAAAATAATGATAATGATAACAATGATGGTGATGATAAAGGTATGAATAAGGGTAAAAACATTGATGATAATCAATCTCATTTCACTGGCAATAACCCAAGTAAGTATAATATTATCGTTATTGCTATTAATATTATGGTTGTTATTATCATTAGTAGTCCTAGTATCTTTATGCTTACAATTTATTATTTATTATTGTTGTATTTATTGATATTGCTATTATCATGTTTTTGTTGTTTTTAGTGATATAACAATTAATAATACTATTCTCATTATCATCATAATAACAATTATATTAATTATCATACTTATTATTACTTTCATTATCATTATCATGAGTATCATAATCATTATTCTTGCCGTTGTTGTTCTTGTTGTCATTATGATTATTTTTATCACTGAATTTTATTATACTGTATCATTATTATTATCACTGTCATTATTATCATTATTATTATTATCAATAACACTATCATTATCATTATTTCTGTTATTGTCATTATCCCCATTATCAATATCATTATAATTTTCATTATCAATATCATTATCATTATCATAATCATAATCATTATCATTATCATTATCATCATCATTATCATCATCATCATCATCGTTACCGTCACCATCTTCATCATTGTTTTATCATCCTCGTCATCATCATCACCCTCATTATTATTATCATCATTATCATCATTAGCATCATTGGCATTATCATTCATTATCATTCATACCATTGCTATTATTATTTCTATAGCCATTGTTTTCATTATAATCATAATCTTCGTCGTTATTTTACCTTGCTCTTATTATCATTATTACCCGAGTTGGTTATGTCAACTTCATCAACAACCTTTGTAAACCTGACCAAGAACGAATAAACGGATTTTAACTAAATTCTCTAGATTTAAAGCTCCTTAAGTTACTTAGCTAGGAGCGTCTTGATATGACCGCCAGTGCCTCTAGGAAGAGCGTGAAAGGGAAACAGAGTGAGAGCTCTAAGAAACATATCTGTGAGCTTTCAGAATACTGCTGAAAATATCTGAATGCTGAAAAGTACAAACCGTGATATATACATAGAGTTGAATATCCACGAATGTTCCCTAGCCTTCGACACAGCTTCCTTGTCACAGTCGGGGGATACAAAAGGTGGAATCCAAATTTGACTGCTGTTTCTAGCATCCAAGTCGAAACGCCGTGTACACGTGACCGTCTCTGAGGATTGAGTCAGATTAAGACTCCTCGCGTGAGCTGTACCGGGGGAACGGCGTAGACGAACACAGGTGACGATTATCTAAAATGTGAATTATTTCCTTCGTGTTGAACCAAGAAGCGAGGGCGATATAGACATTTTATGCATATTTGATGAACACGCCAACTAAATACTGTACATTGATAGATGGATCTGTCATGGAGGGCAGTCAGAGACATAGTAGCCAACCAAACGATAACAAACTAATTAATTATTAGTAAGAAGGGAAAACAAAAACGAAGGTAATGTAACACTAAAACCTATCCTTCATCTTAACAGAGACATTGCCGGCCATAATCATACCTTCGTAACCCAACCCTCGTTCTATGACCTTGACCTTTTTTTTTCTACACGGCTTGCTCCATGCCTCCCACTCACCTTTTGTAGCGTCTTCGTGACACAGCTTTATCTATTTTCTCTCTCTTCTTCTTCTCTTATTCTCTCTACTTCTTCTGATGACCAAGTCAGTTGCACGCAATACTTAATCGCCTTGCAAACGCTTCGAAACGTACCAGCACATAGCATTAGCTACC
>BOPN01005765.1:65000-70000 GCA_017312705.2 Penaeus japonicus | reverse complement strand
TCGCCTTCGCCGCCGAGGAGGACGCCGCCCGCGCTCGTGGTGATGACTCCGATGAAATTTCCGCCCCTTCAGGCTTCTATAGTCGCCCCAACTAAATCCCTTCATTCGAACGATGTATTTGCTCTATTTATTATTGATATACACAGTATCATAATATTTGGTTCGTTACTTTATCCTCGCTCATTACACTCGTGGAAATTACAACCCTCACAGAAGAATACTGTCGCCTTGCAAAATTTCAAGCTTGAGAAATATTGGAGGACTGTGTAACACACACAATTATTGATCTTTCTTCCAATAAAATTGAGAGGAATTTTCCATAATGTTACAAATACACTCAAATTATATGTAATGTATAACAAAAGCGAAAAAAAGAAAAACGGGAATTAATCAATAATCAGGTAACTAATAATAGGTACAACGTAATATTGTCAAAACTATAAATCACTCTGTAATGCACAATTTCTGGTTCTGCAGTGCTTAGCAAAACGTGTTGTTTACTCTGATGACCCGAAGTAGCAACAGCTCACAAGCACCTAATGTAAACAAATGCTATGGCGGCTTTAATATTTAGTGTTACGTGGATATTGGTATATATGTATATGTGTGTGTATGTATATGTATGTATGTGTATATATATATATATATATATATATATATATATATATATATATATATATATATGTAAATATATATATATGCATATAAATACATATATATTCACATATATATATGTGTGTGTGTGTGTGTGTGTGTGTGTGTGTGTGTGTCTGTGTGTATACAAAAAGAGAGAATGAGAGAATATATTTCGAAGCAACCATTAATCAAAATCGTTATGAGAACCAGAAAAGGATGGAACTTCATACTCTACGTCAATGATAAATACGAAAAATTATAAAACGAACAAAAAATGTAAATTCGTTTAGTCCAAGTAAGTAGCAGTTTATGTAAGAATCATTGTTTTCACATCCGTCTGTTGCACATAATGTTCCGACGTCTTTTCATAGTTTCGTTGCTACTGGAATGAATCTTACAGTGCTAAACTTGACAAAGAAAATGTGCCACTGGTAGAATTCACTACATTTCTAGTCATGTGTTCAAAATGGAAAATAATCTTACAGTTCGGAATTTATCAAAAAATGAATAAATTTTGTAGAGTATACGCAACTGTGATTCCATTTTAACGGTGTCGCGGAGTTTTGATTTTTTTTCTTTCTTTTTTTTTTTTTTCTTTCTTTTTTTTTCAAGGACTAGGAATTTTATCCAGTATTCTATGGTTCAGATCCATTAAATTAGGTTTCTTTAAAGTACAGGTCACGAACTAGTGGTCAGTGGGTCATAGCAATATAGACTAAGCAAAGAAAGAATACATGTAAGATGGGGAAAAAATAAGCGTTAGTAGGTAACCAAAAACAAAGGTTTTTCGTATCAGGTAAAGAAAGATGTAAAACCGTTAATAGTGTGCTATATTGTCCAACAGTGGCGCGAGGGAAGTATATAAAACCTAACTGAGTCGCGATGAAAAAAAGTTTGAAAAACGTTACACTAAACCATTCAAAATGACATCAAAAACAATATGACCGATTTACCGCTTAGTTGTTACTAGAAAGGGATATTATTTTGTATAAATACTACAAAGGGAGGAGTTTTAGAATAGTTAAAATTGTTAAATTTCATAGTAAAAAAAAATACATAGAACTAAAATGTCGATGAATTATGCCAATACTTCTCACGAAAAAGACATGACAAAGAGAGCGATAAACATGCTAAATATTGATGATGTACATTATACCGCGTATAAAATGCTAGTACCAATATCAAGAATTCCCTTTTCCTGAAGTTCTTGCGGTATGGATCTTGTTATTTCAATGTCCTCAGGTCACTCGAATCCCCACTCAAAACGCCCTGGCCAGTCCACAGTCCTACAGTCTATGATACACGAAGATTTAACTTTTAAATAGTAGTGGAAGGACTGTTATCTTTATATGTGACCGCGTATGCAGTTGAGATTTTATTTCCCAAACGAGATCTGCTTTTAATATAAACAAATACTTCAGCTACTTCGAAAAAAATGGAGATCCAGAACCGAAAAGAAATGCAATGACTATGAATGTTCCAGTGGTTCGGACAGCGGCGTATTTTAAAAAGCAAAGAAGCAAACCTGTGAGAGTTTATACCGATTTTTAAATAGATAAACGGCAAAGTCAGGAACAGTGAGAAAAAATCACGTGCTTTTTTCCCCCAGCTCCATGCATTGTAACCATAATTTAGTTTTTTATGACTGCTTTCACTTTTTGATGGGGCAATAACAGGTGCACTGAGAGGTTGCACGAACAAAGGTCACAGCTAAGACGAGTAGTATATTGCATGATGCGTACATGGTATAAAAGAGCAGACGGCTGAAGCAAGCATCATTCCCAAACTACTCGCTCAAGATGAAGCTTGTAAGTGAAGTGTAATTTTTAGTATTAGTATCTGTGAAGCGAGATCTCACCTCGGTAATGGGTGTGAGGTTTCGAATGTGCCTAAAACTGGAAAGTCGTAAAGTTACTACAGTTATTTCCAGTGGAGAGTTTAGTAATAGCTCCAGCGTTCCTACAGACTATGTTTGCAGTGCTAGAAACTCGGAATGCATAATTTACTTCATTTACTTTTGTATAAGTATAATCAAAGCAGATTCATGTCCGAGTATATGATAGATCTTTCATGTAATATTTCTATTCAAACAGATCGTCATTGCCTGTTTGGCCGCCGTGGCCGTCGCCGCCCCTCAGTACAGCTACGGTGCTCCTCGTGCTGCGTCCAGCGAAGAGGACTTCGTGCCAATCCTCAAGGACGACCGCGTCCACGAGGAAGATGGAACTTTCAACTTCGACTTCGAAGCTGCCAACGGCATCCGCTTCTCTCAGTCCGGATCCCCCGACGGTGATGAGGACGCTGTGATCAAGGCCGGAGAATACTCGTGAGTATTTCGAGTTATCACACTGCCATTAACCCTGTCTTGCAAGCTTTTCTTTACTTTAGTGATACGAAATGCTGTAACTTTCAGTAATATGATTATTATATACATTCTCATGTATGTTATACATGAACATGCATACTGTGTATGTGTCTTTTTGTTTTGTTTTGTGCTTGCGAGTGTATGTATGTATATGTATATATGTATGTATAACTATGTATATATATACATATGTGTGTGTTCATATAATATATATATATATATATATATTATATATATATTATATATATATATATTATATATATATTATATATATATATATATATATTATATATATATATATATCATATTCATTTATTTATCTATAATCACGTGTATACCAATTCATATAAAGATATGTGTACTTCAATCTGTCTCCATATACCAAAATCATTTCGCTTCAATATGCTTTTCAGAGTATATCTTACTGTTAACAATTGAAACATATCCACGTATTTTTTGCGACTTTATTCCACGATTTATCATACCAATATAAATGCACTACAGATACACCGCTCCTGACGGCACTCCCGTCCACGTCCGCTTCGTGGCTGACGAGAACGGCTTCCAGCCCCAGGGTGACCACCTGCCCGTTGCTCCCGCCTTCCCCCACCCAATCCCTCAGTTCGTCCTCGACCAGATCGCAAAGGCTGCCGAGGAGGACCGCAACCGCAGCGATGACTCCGATGAAGTTTCCGGATATTACGGTCGTCCCAACTAAATTTTGATACGAAAGATGTATTTATTATATCTATTATTATAAAAGGAAAGTTATATAAACACGTGTTATTTTCCCTATATTCATATATGCAATTAATATTTTACTTACTATAATGCAGATTAAAAACTTTCTTCATAAATTAATTAGATGTACTGCATATATACATTTACTTACTGAAGAAAAGAAAAGGAAAATTAATTACATACATACTGATATACATATATATATATATATATATATATATATATATACATATACATACATACATATATATACATACATATATATACAAACATATGTATTTATGTACACATACATACCCACACACACATACACACTAAAGGCTCTGTCAGACGAGCGGGTTGGCCGCCGCGGGTGCAAAGCGGGTCAGCCGCCGCGGAACCGCTTTTGAAAGAGTTTATATTGATTCCTATGTAAAACGCTGGCTGATGTCACACGGGCGGTCTACCCGCCTGACCGCGGCGGGTGAGACGCATTTCCCCACTTGAAACCGCCGCGGCCAGCCCGCCTGGCTATGTCAGACGAGAGGTTTACCCGCCGCGGCCGCCAGTGCTGGCTGAACCACAGGAGAGGCTGTGTTGTGAGCAACTATGTTCGATACTGAAAAGTTTATATGCGAAATAGAGCTGCGTCCTACCATTTGGGATGTTCTAAGCTCATTTTTTAACACAACCTTTCGCTGCAACGGCAAGTCTTGAACTGAAGCGGCAGCCGCCTTTACCATGTCACACGGGCGGGTCGGCCGCTAGTAAACCGCAACGGTTTAGTAGCGGCCGACCCGCCCGTGTGACATGGAAAAGGCGGCCTGACCGCCAGCGGGCAAAAACCGCTCGTCTGACAGTAGCCTTAGGGCTCTGTCAGACGAGCGGGTTGGCCGCCGCGGGTGCAAAGCGGGTCAGCCGCCGCGGAACCGCTTTTGAAAGAGTTTATATTGATTCCTATGTAAAACGCTGGCTGATGTCACACGGGCGGTCTACCCGCCTGACCGCGGCGGGTGAGACGCATTTCCCCACTTGAAACCGCCGCGCCAGCCAGGTCACCATTATGTCAGACGAGAGGTTTGTTTACCCGCCGCGGCCGCAGGGCTGGCTGAACCACAGGAGAGGGAGGACGTGGCTGTGTTGTGAGCAACTATGTTCGATACTGAAAAGTTTATATGCGAAATAGAGCTGCGTCCTACCATTTGGGATGTTCTAAGCTCATTTTTTAACACAACCTTTCGCTGCAACGGCAAGTCTTGAACTGAAGCGGCAGCCGCCT
>BOPN01005765.1:42500-60000 GCA_017312705.2 Penaeus japonicus | reverse complement strand
CATCCCCAAGCTAAGGCGACTAGAAACATGTCTGGAGAGATATCAAAATGCTTCTTTTGGTTATTGCGTTCCTCTCTTATCATAAATTAGATGCAGTCTAGACATTGCTTTCTCTCTGAACGCCTAGCAATTGTTTCTGACAGTCAGTGTTCACACCTAACGATATTTTATAGACAAGAGTATTTCATGGTTATTATTCAGATGAAGACATGAATATATATTAATATGTTTAAAGTGTCAGATTCAAATCCAATCGATTTCCTAGCTTGACACAATCAGCTGGAGCGCCAGACCTCATAATTTCGACTGACAAGAGTAACGGCATTCCTCTCCTCCAGCCTACATTCTCAGTCGGTGATGGGAATTTATGGCCCAATTTTAGTTATGTGATATAATTTTAAAATTCATTTCCTAAATAGATTTTTTATATATATATAAAGATTGGTTAAATCACCTCTTTTATGTTTCAGATTCAACAACTATTCTGAAATAAAAACAAGTGGTGAATTGTGTAATATAATTTTACGACTTACTGACATAAAATGGAATTGAAGACACTAAAGCAAAGTAGGTTTCACACACCTGCATATAAATTTTCTGGTATTTCTATAGCTCAGAATGTTTACGTTGAGACTCAGCGGAATTATCATTTCTAAAAAATGTTGCAGTCTATAACATGTTCATGTTTTCAAGGTAACTTTTTTCTATATTAAAGTTTTCGTTCGAGTCGGGGAAAAATGTAAGAGTATTTTCAACATGGCGTAATGGTAAAAGAAGATGCATTATACAAACAAAATGCACTTTTTGCCTATATTGAATATTTATTATGTCTAAAGCCAACGTAAATTCAACTTTTCTGATTTGGATGGAAAAGAAAACACATATGCTTGCACACAAACATAGACACACAAAAGCAAGTATATATGTCTATATACAGTACTTATTTTGTGTGTGTATATTTGTGTATATATATGTATATATGTATATATATATAATATATATACACATATATACATATACATTCATGCATACATACATATATACATACATATATATATATATATATATATGTATATATATATATATATATATGTATGTATATATACATATATGCATATATACATATATACATATATGTATATATGTATATATATATGTATATATATATATATATATATACATATATACATATATATGTATATATACACGTATATATATATGAATATGTAAATAAGCAAATACATATATAGTTACACCCATTCATGCATATAATCATGAACTAAACACTGCTTAAACTGGTCTAAACAACGTTTGAATATGCAACATAAATAAGCAGAGGAAGCAAAAAAAGATATATGTATGGATACACGGCGGGCTCGCCTTAGTGCATATAAGTCCGGCGAAGCATCTGCTCCGCAAATCTGGCTATTCTTATAAATACATATACATACATACATACATATATATATATATATATATATATATATATATATATATGCGTATATATATATATATATATATATATATATATATATATATGTGTGTGTGTGTGTGTGTGTGTGTGTGTGTGTGTGTGTGTGTGTGTGTGTGTGTGTGTATGTGTGTGTATGTGTGTGTGTATGTGTGTGTGTGTCATAAACTTACTAGAATAGCTTTCACGATTAATTATGGGGATATTGACTCTCCATTCCACCCTCATTTCACAGCCATGACCTTTACCTGCATCCTCTGCGTGTGTGATAGGCCTCGGCTTGATGACCATAGAATCAACACACACACACACACACACACACACACACACACACACACACACACACACACACACACACACACATACACACATACACATACACACACACACTATGGCTAATATCTGTTCCATATTGTTTTAGAACGCTTTACATATTGTGCCACTGTATCAGAAACTTATGAGAGAAAGGCATAAAATACTGTTATTTCTACGAAGGGTTTTTAGCATATTTTTTTTCATCTCTTCTCTTTGTGTTTTTTTCCCCTTCTTTTTGTTGTCCCAAGTATGCAAGAAGCGTCCCAAATGCTGTTGCAACCTCAGTTTTATTATGTCGATTAAAAGTGAATGGTATTTTCCATTGAGAATGTCATATGGGTAAGGTATTTCTTTGACTTCTTGTAAACTTGATTCTAATATCCAGTATAATTCAACTATCATATTATCTTTATTAACTTATTAGTTGATTGATTCATTTATATATACATCTGCCTATCTACTACATCAAGAAAAAAATATTTCGTTTGACCTCTATTTGATCTTATTGTCATTTTACTTTTATGACATTAATGTTATTGTGTTACATACAATCTTATATGTTCGGGATATCCAACATTTTAGTATTTATTTACATGTTATACCTATAAATGCCTCAATTAACAGTCAATAGTAGCAGATCTTACCATGATAATGAAGACGGTCATATAATTACCATAAATACCTTTAAACTATATACAATTACTTCTGATATGATGAATACTAATAATATAATATACCGTGTACAAATATTTATAATACAATATAGCACTATAAACGCCTATATACTATAACCTATATGTACAATACAAAAAAAAAAAAAAAAAAAAAAAAAAAAAAAAGATAAACATAAAATAAACGATCTTTTTATGGTCGTGTCCACCAAGTGAATTGTCACACGGCCGGCGGTCACGTATTCCCGGCGCTGTTAACAAAAAACAAGAATACTTTCATCTTTACCTGTAATTACACTCTCGCTTAATTGGGCAATAAATCGAGTTTGATGGAGGTTCTTGAAGTTCAGGGTCAAGAACATAAAACGGTTACCTGGAAATAGTGAATGTGCACAGCCTAAGAAGTCTCATTTCCGTCTGCATTATTTATATTAACGTTGTTAGTGTGTAGTTCGTGAGGTGGAGTTTTTCATTAATAAATGTACAGTTTTCATGATCATTCTGATACATCTATAATTGTAAAAAGTTTATACAAATGTCAAGCGTGGTTCTAAATGATAGGCAGGGGCTTCAAAATCGTTGACAGTTTCACATAATGCATCTAAAGTAATGTCAGTACTGAAAATAATGAGTATCTATTCATTATTATCAGCCACAATTACAAAAAACTGGTCTGTTATCCCCCTAACAAATGTAAAGTCATTTCCTAACCATAAACCCGACAATGCAAATAAAATCTACTGTAACCATTATTTTACTAAGTGACACCGAACTCTGAAATCGTACTCAAAGTAACGTCATTAAATATTATAGGCCGTGCACGGTTGAAAATCATGGTGGAAATTTTATTTCATGTAGTCGTGTTCTCCTTCAGACGTGTATAGTTAATGTTTGACCAATGCTCCTGTTAAATCTTTAGAAGTTCAGCTAAATAAATACATGCTGTGGTATTATTACTTGGTCTCTCTCTCTCTCTCTCTCTCTCTCTCTCTCTCTCTCTCTCTCTCTCTCTCTCTCTCTCTCTCTCTCTCTCTCTCTCTCTCTCTCTCTCTCTCTCTCTCTCTCTCTCTCTCTCTCTCTCTCTCTCTCTCTCTCTCTCTCTCTCTCTCTCTCTCTCTCTCTCTCTCTCTCTCTCTCTCTCTCTCTCTCTCTCTCTCTCTCTCTCTCTCTCTCTCTCTTTCTCTTTGGTTAATAATGGTCAAATAAAATCGGACCCGCCGGAAACAATATTATGAGCGACAATCATAATGAGCTTATCGATATCATCAGATTATTAATTTGAAATATTATGAAAGTTATTCCTACATGTAATACAAGTAATACAAGTCTTTATTTATCTGTATACCCAAACAGAAAATAGCTATGAAATGCTTCAATTACGGTTCCAATAACAAACTGTGAAAGTACTTTCTACAAAGAGTATAAAATCCTCGCATTCTTTCCCCGTTGCCTCGGGCGATAAAGAAGCTCATGGTCAAGGTCATTTCTAGGGACAGAAGGACTATATAAACTAGAATGTTGAGAACCTGACATCAGTTTCTCTCATTCACCGTAATCATGAACTTTGTTGTAAGTCCTGAACCAAGCTCTTATACAAAACAATGCGGAACTCGCTTTAGCATCTCTCTCTCTCTCTTTCTCTTATTCCATATCTTATTTACAGGTAATTTTCGCTTGTGTGGCAGCTTTGGCCAACGCCGCCCCTCAATACAAATACATCACGCCTGACTCCAGCGAAGAAGTCGAATTTGTACCAATCCTGAAGGACGACCGCGTCCACGAGGAAGATGGAACCTACAACTTTGACTTTGAAGCTGGAAATGGCATCCGTTTCTCGCAGTCCGGTTCCCCTGATGGAGACGAGGACGCTGTCATTAAATCGGGAGAATATTCGTAAGAATTTTTCTATCTTGTAAGCTTTGTGTTGATATCAGTCCATATTCATTTTGCTTTCGAACTATATATGTCTGATTCCAGTTAAGAATCAAATACTTACCATATCAATGGGATGATATTAATAATTCACGCATCATGTACAGGTACACCGCCCCTGACGGTACCCATGTTCACGTTCGCTTCGTGGCTGACGAGAACGGCTTCCAGCCCCAGTCCGACGTCCTTCCAGTGGCTCCCGCGTTCCCTCACCCAATCCCTCAGTTCGTTCTGGACCAAATCGCCTTCGCTGCCGAGGAAGACGCCGCCCGAGCTCGCCAGGAGTCAGAGGAAGTGTCTTCTCCTTCAGGATTCTATCGCTACCCTCAGTAAATCATAAGAATGGACTCATATACCTAATTTATTAAAGAATTATACGCATTGAAATAGATTATACTGATTTATCATCCTATTAAAAAAAACTCTATGTATCATACGCATTATATGTGTGTGATGGAAAGTGAGAGATTCCAACAATAGAATAGCTATATACTTGGTAGAGCCTTCGAAAATACGAAACCGTAGGTCTGCAGATAAGATGTGACATTCCAATGCCCTAGATATTTGAACGTTTATATAGAATTCGATAACACAAATTTCCATTGCCGCAATGTTTACATAGAGAAAAAAAAGAAATTTTATTAGAACAAGGTAAAATAAGAATGAAAATATTACAGCTATAAGGTGGCAATCACACACATATAATGATAATAGTAATATCAGTAATAATTGTAATGGTATGGTAATAAGGATAAAAGTTTTACTGATAATGATGTTACGATAATAATTATAAGAATAACTAGTACACGTGGGAATGCTATATGTGATTATATTAATTTCGCTAATGATAACGCTGAATAACAACAGTCTTCATCTTTCTCATAGAACGATAAAAGTCAATGATTATAGTAGTGATCACTGTAATAATACGGATAGTGCTGATAACAATATCATAACAGTAATAACGTTAGTTATAATACTAACTCAATATACGATATCATTATTAAATGTAACAATCTACAAACTTTGGTGAATTCCACTTTCCGAAAGCATATGATTTCAGTAATACGAATAAATTTGTTTATTAACACCTCTACTCGTCCAAGCGGTAGACTGTGTTGTTATATTTAGATGTCCAAGAACGTCGGAATGTCTTCGGTATTACTTTTCTTAGAGAAACAGAATTTAAAATCATCAAAGCAATTAATGAAGATACTAACAGTTTATTCCCAGACCCATTAGATTTTTATATTCCGTTCTAAACTTATGTAACTCATTAGAAAACTTGATTCAAAGCAATTCAGTTGTTAATCACAACTAATGAAAACCAGTAATGGTTGTTACTGAGTGAAGGTCTCTCTGCTTCTGGGACGTCACAGCAATGCCAGTGTATATATACATACATACACACACATACACATATATATGTATAGAGAGAGAGAATATATATGTGTATGTATATATATATATATATATATATATATATATATATATATATATATATATATATCTTTCTCACATATATATACATATTTTTTTATATATGCATATATATATAAACATATATTATATATGCATATATATCATTATATATATATATATATATATATATATATATATATATATATATGTATATATATATATATATATAAAACATTTACATATATTCATACACACATTCGCACACCAAATGCATACATTTGTATACGTTGATACATACTGTATATATGTATATAAATATGTATGTATATATAGATATATATATATACATATATGTTTGTGTGTTCACACGCATTGATACATATATATGACAATTATCTCTGCTTGAAAATATTGATTGCTGTATATATATTTACCCAAAACAATAAATATAACAGTTTACTCGCGTATCCAGTCGCTTCCACGAGGAAGATAAAATGTTTTGAATTTGGTGCTTTAAATGACAAAATGTTTTAATTGCGCTTCCTTTTTACAAACTGCGGAAGTACTTTCTAAAGTATACAATCCTCCCACTTTTCCTTATTACCCCGGGATAATAAAGACGGCATTGGTCACGGTCATCTCTACGGACAGAAAGACTACATAAACCCGCAGTGTTGAGAACCGGCTATCAGTTTCACTCATTCACCGCTACCATGAACTTTGTAGTGAGTCCTGACACGCACTTTAGTAAAACAATTCGGAGTTGTGAATCTCTTCAGTTACACATGCAAACCTCATCTAACAATGCTCATGAACTTCTATCTTTCCATGTTATATTTACAGGTAATTTTCGCTTGTGTGGCAGCTTTGGCCAACGCCGCCCCTCAATACAAATACATCACGCCTGACTCCAGCGAAGAAGTCGATTTTGTACCAATCCTGAAGGACGACCGCGTCCACGAGGAAGATGGAACCTACAACTTTGACTTTGAAGCTGGAAATGGCATCCGTTTCTCGCAGTCCGGTTCCCCGGAGACGAGGACGCTGTCATTAAATCAGAGAATATTCGTAAGATTTGTTCTATTTTGTATACTTTGTGTTGATATCAGTCCATATTAATTTTGTTGAACTATATATGTCTGATTCCAGTTAAGAATCAACACTTACCATATCAATGGGATGATATTAATAATTCACGTATCATGTACAGGTACACCGCCCCTGACGGCACCCATGTTCACGTTCGCTTCGTGGCTGACGAGAACGGCTTCCAGCCCCAGTCCGACGTCCTTCCAGTGGCTCCCGCGTTCCCTCACCCAATCCCTCAGTTCGTTCTGGACCAAATCGCCTTCGCTGCCGAGGAAGACGCCGCCCGAGCTCGCCAGGAGTCAGAGGAAGTGTCTTCTCCTTCAGGATTCTATCGCTACCCTCAGTAAATCATAAGAATGGACTCCTATATACCTAATTTATTAAAGAATTATACGCATTGAAATAGATTATACTGATTTATCATCCTATAAAAAAAAACTCTATGTATCACATGTGTGTAAGGGAAAGCGAGAGATTCCAACAATAGAATAGCTATATACGTGCTAGAGCCTTCGAAAATAGGTCTGCAGATAAGATGTGACATTCCGTGGCCCTACATATTTGAACGTTAATATCAAATTTCCATTGCCGCAATGTTTACATAGAAGAGAATAGACATCTAATTAGAACAAGGTAAAATGGGAATGAAAATATTACAATTATAAGGTGGTTCTCTCGAAGTGGCAATCACACATATAATTTAAGAGTGTAATATCAGTACTAATTGCAATGGTACTGATAATGAGGATAAAAGTAATACTGATAATGATTTGTGACAAAATAATTATAAGAATAATTATTACAAGTGGAAATACTGCAACTAATGATATCAATTTCGGTAATAATAATATTGAATAACAACAGCCCTGATAATCTTTCTCATAGAACTAAAAAAAATAAATGATTATAGTAGTGATCGCTGTAATAATACGGATAGTGCTGAAAACAATATCATAACAGTAATAACGCTAGATACAATGCTACCTGAATATACGATATCATTATTGAATGTGCCAATCTACAAACTCTGGTGAATTCCTCTATTCGAAAGCAATAATTTCAATAATACGAATAAAATTGAAAAGCAGTTATTATCAACATTTCTACTTTTCTAAGCGGTGGACGGTCTTATTATACCTAAATGCCTGAGAACGTCGGAATGTATTCGGTATTATTATTTTTCTTATAGAACCAGAATTCAAAGTCAACAAAGCAATGAATGAAGTTATTAACAATTTATTTCCAGACCCATGATATTTGTATATTTCATTCTATACTCATTAGAAAATTTGATTCACAGCAATTCAGTTGTCAATCACTAAGGAAAACCAGTAATAGTTGTTACTGAGTGAAGGTCTCTCTGCTTCTGTTACGTCATCGCAGTGCTAATGTGTGTATGTATATATATATATATATATATATATATATATATATATATATATATATATAGAGAGAGAGAGAGAGAGAGAGAGAGAGAGAGAGAGAGAGAGAGAATATATATATGTGTGTGTGGGTATGTATGTGTGTATATATACATATATATGTATGCATATATATATTATATCTAAACATTTACATATATTCATATGCACACATTTACATACACACACACACGCATGCATATGTATATGTTTATATATACATATGTGTGTGTCTGTGTGTACACGCATTTATATTTATACATGTGTGTACACACGCACACACACACACACATATGTGTGTATGTATATATATATATATATATATATATATATATATATATATATATATACTCACACACACAAAGATAAGTATACATGTATATAGAGAGGGAGATAGATAAATAAAGGTATATAGATAGATAGACATACAACATATATAGCTATATCTATGTACATTTATTTTCATTCATCTCTCTCTCTATATATATGTATATATATACATATATATATACATATATGTATATATACATATATATTTATATATATATATATATATATATATATATATATATATGTGTGTGTGTGTGTGTGTGTGTGTGTGTGTGTGTGTGTGTGTGATGTACATAACAATTTTAATTTCTAGTTTAATAAAGCTAAATAAATACAACATGGAATAAAAATGAATATAATGATACATCATATTAAAGAAGTAATATTTGAATGTGTCCAATAAGGTAAGTGACAATTCTCTCTGCTTGAAGATATCAATAGCTGTATATATATTTACTCAAAACAATAGGTATAACAATTTTATTCAAGTATCCAGTTGCCTTCACGAGGAAGATGAAACATTTTGAATTTGGTTCTTTAAACAACAACAAAATGTTTTAATTGCGCTTCCCTTTTACAAACTGCGGAAGTACTTTCTAAAGTATACAATCCTCCCACTTTTCCTTATTACCCCGGGATAATAAAGACGGCATTGGTCACGGTCATCTCTACGGACAGAAAGACTACATAAACCCGCAGTGTTGAGAACCGGCTATCAGTTTCACTCATTCACCACTGCCATGAACTTTGTAGTGAGTCCTGACACGCACTTTAGTAAAACAATTCGGAGTTGGGAATCTCTTCAGTTACACATGCAGACCTCATTTAACAATGCTCATGAACTTATGTCATTCCATGTTATATTTACAGGTAATTTTCGCTTGTGTGGCAGCTTTGGCCAACGCCGCCCCTCAATACAAATACATCACGCCTGACTCCAGCGAAGAAGTCGATTTTGTACCAATCCTGAAGGACGACCGCGTCCACGAGGAAGATGGAACCTACAACTTTGACTTTGAAGCTGGAAATGGCATCCGTTTCTCGCAGTCCGGTTCCCCTGATGGAGATGAGGACGCTGTCATTAAATCGGGAGAATATTCGTAAGATTTGTTCTATTTTGTATACTTTGTGTTGATATCAGTCCATATTCATTTTGCTTTCGAACTATATATGTCTGATTCCAGTTAAGAATCAAATACTTACCATATCAATGGGATGATATTAATAATTCACGCATCATGTACAGGTACACCGCCCCTGACGGCACCCATGTTCACGTTCGCTTCGTGGCTGACGAGAACGGCTTCCAGCCCCAGTCCGACGTCCTTCCAGTGGCTCCCGCGTTCCCTCACCCAATCCCTCAGTTCGTTCTGGACCAAATCGCCTTCGCTGCCGAGGAAGACGCCGCCCGAGCTCGCCAGGAGTCAGAGGAAGTGTCTTCTCCTTCAGGATTCTATCGCTACCCTCAGTAAATCATAAGAATGGACTCTTCTATACCTAATTTATTAAAGAATTATACGCATTGAAATAGATTATACTGATTTATCATCCTATTAAAAAAACTTATGTATCATGCGTATCATATGTGTGTGAGGGAAATCGAGAGATTCCAACAATAGAATAGCTATATACGTGGCAGAACCTTCGAAAATACGAAATCGTAGGTCTGCAGATAAGATGTGACATTCCGTGACCCTACATATTTGAACGTTAATATCAAATTTCCATTTCCCGCAATGTATTACATAGAAGAGAATAGACATCTAATCAGAACAAGGTAAAATGGGAATGAAAATATTACAATTATAAGGTGGTTCTCTCGAAGTGGCAATCACACATATAATAAAAGGGTGTAATATCAGTAATAATTGCAATGGTACTGATAATAAGGATAAAAGTAATATTGATAATGATTTGTGACAATAATAACTATAAGAATAATTATTACAAGTGGGAATACTGCAACTAATATCAATTTCGGTAATAATAATATTGAATAACAACAGTCTTCATAATCTTTCTCTTAGAATTAAAAAAAATCAATGATTATAGTAGTGATCGCTGTAATAATACGGATAGTGCTGAAAACAATATCATAACAGTAATAACGTTAGTTATAATACTAACTGAATATACGATATCATTATTGAATGTGCCAATCTACAAACTCTGGTGAATTCCTCTATTCGAAAGCATATAATTCCAATAATACGAATAAATGTGAAAAGCAGTTATTATCAATGTAGTTGGTAATCAATAAACTCCGTAGAGTTTATTATAGATGTTTATTTGGTAGCGTGTTACCCAACTACGCGTCATTATTAGAATGTGTGGGTCTGGCGCTTTAGATAAGATGACTCTCGGGTGTAAAGAAAAGGAAGTTCATCCCGTAGCCACCGTTTAAAACAAACTGGCTGGCTGACTTAAAAGGCAATATAAAAAATAGAAGCATCCATATTATACATTTATTAACACAGTCATTCGGAAACAAAACCAATATACATGAATAACACACCATACACTTACTTGTTAAAAGAGAGGGTAAAACCATACAGCCCGGGAAACTGTCAGCCAGGTAGAATCCAAAAGATCGTCTGCCACTTCACAAGTCTAAGAACCCTCTCGTTAGCTGCCCTGGCCTGACCTTTTATGTGGCAGTTTCCCGCGCTTATGGTGAGGTTTTACCCATAATCCAATATAATATAATTAAAAATAAAAAGGTGTATCTTAAAACTAAACTTAAAATACATAAAATAAAATTAGAAATAAAACATATACAAAAATGGGCATATAAAAGACTTAAAAACAGGAAAGTAGGAAAAAGTGAAAGAAGGGATCCGTGTGGAGAAACGAGAGAAAACAGGAAGAGATAAACAGATGAAAAATGAAGGTAAGATGTTATAGTCGAAGGAAAAGAGACAAGATCAAGGGAAGGTAAGTAAAGAATATAAGGTAAGCAGTGTATAAGTACTTGTTGTGTAGAGTAGTAGAAATGTAGATGTAGACGAAAACACGGAACAATCAGAAAGGTAAGTCAAAGGAACATAAAAACGCACTTTATTCTTATTAAAAAAAGGAACACACACACACGAAATAGCGAAGCCAAATCATCTTGCAGGGCGGAAAGGTCCGTAGGTTCTTTAGTGACGTCAGGGGACAGGCGGCCCGAAGTCTGCGGGATGACCCGCCTGATACCAGGGGGGTAATTCACTACAATCAACAATTCTACTCGTCTAATCGGTTGACGGTCTTATTACACTTAAATGTCTGAGAACGTCGGAATGTCTTCGGTATTATTATTTTTCTTATAGAACCAGAATTCAAAGTCAACAAAGCAATGAATGAAGTTATTAACAATTTATTTTCAGACCCATGGGATTTTTATATTCGATTCTATACTCATTAGAAAACTTGAGTCACAGCAATGCAGTTGTCAATCACTAAGGAAAACCAGTAATGGTTGTTACTGAGTGAAGGTCTCTCTGCTTCTGTGACGTCACCGCAGTGCTAATGTGTGTATGTATATACATACATATATATATATATATATATATATATATATATATATATATATATATATATATATATATATAGAGAGAGAGAGAGAGAGAGAGAGAGAGAGAATATATATGTATGTGTGTGCGTGTGGGGGGGGTATGTATGTGTGTATATATACATATATGTGTGCATATATATATTTATATTATATATAAACATATATTCATATGCACACATTTACATACACACACGCGCGCATGCATATGTATATGTTTATATATACTGTATATATGTATATAAATACATATGTGTGTGTGTGTACACGCATTTATATTTATACATGTGTGTACACACGCACATACACATACACATATGTGTGTATGTATATATATATATACACACACACACACAAAGATATGTCTACATATATAGAGAGAGGGAGATAGATAGATAAAGGTATATAGATAGACAGGCATACAACATATATAGCTATATCTATGTACATTTATTTTCATTCATCTCTCTCTCTATATATATATGTATATATATACATATTTATATACATATATATATATATATATATATACATATATATATATATATATATGTGTGTGTGTGTGTGTGTGTGTGTGTGTGTGATGTACATAACAATTTTAGATTCTAGTCTGATAAAGCTAAATAAATACAACATGGAATAAAAAGAAATATAATGATATATCATATCAAAGAAGTAATATTTGAATATGTTCAATAAGATAAGTGACAATTCTCTCAGCTTGAAGATATCAATAGCTGTATATATATTTACCCAAAACAATAAGTATAACAATTTTATTCAAGTATCCAGTTGCCCTCACGAGGAAGATTAAATATTTTGAATTAGGTGCTTTAAACCACAACAAAATGTTTTAATTACGCTTCCCTTTTACAAACTGCGGAAGTACTTTCTAAAGTATACACTCCTCCCGCTTTTCCTTATTACCCCGGGATAATAAAGACGGCAATGGTCACGGTCATCTCTACGGACAGAAAGACTACATAAACCCGCAGTGTTGAGAACCGGCTATCAGTTTCACTCATTCACCACTACCATGAACTTTGTAGTGAGTCCTGACACGCACTTTAGTAAAACAATTCGGAGTTGGGAAGCTCTTCAGTTACACATGCAGACCTCATTTAACAATGCTCATGAACTTATATCTTTCCATGTTATTTTTACAGGTAATTTTCGCTTGTGTGGCAGCTTTGGCCAACGCCGCCCCTCAATACAAATACATCACGCCTGACTCCAGCGAAGAAGTCGAATTTGTACCAATCCTGAAGGACGACCGCGTCCACGAGGAAGATGGAACCTACAACTTTGACTTTGAAGCTGGAAATGGCATCCGTTTCTCGCAGTCCGGTTCCCCTGATGGAGACGAGGACGCTGTCATTAAATCGGGAGAATATTCGTAAGAATTTTTCTATTTTGTAAGCTTTGTGTTAATAGCAGTCCATATTCATTTTGCTTTCGAACTATATATGTATGATTCCAGTTAAGAATCAAATACTTACCATATCAATAGGATGATATTAATAATTCACGCATCATGTACAGGTACACCGCCCCTGACGGCACCCATGTTCACGTTCGCTTCGTGGCTGACGAGAACGGCTTCCAGCCCCAGTCCGACGTCCTTCCAGTGGCTCCCGCGTTCCCTCACCCAATCCCTCAGTTCGTTCTGGACCAAATCGCCTTCGCTGCCGAGGAAGACGCCGCCCGAGCTCGCCAGGAGTCAGAGGAAGTGTCTTCTCCTTCAGGATTCTATCGCTACCCTCAGTAGATCATAAGAATGGACTCCTATATACCTAATTTATTAAAGAATTATACGCATTGAAATAGATTATACTGATTTATCATCCTATAAAAAAAAAAATCTATGTATCATACGTATCATATGTGTGTGAGGGAAAGCGAGAGATTCCAACAATAGAATAGCTATATACATAGAATATAAATATATATAAATATACATATATATAAATAAAATAGCTATATATAGTGACATTCCGTGGCCCTACATATTTGAACGTTAATATCGTATTCGATCAAACAAATTTCCATTGCCGCAATGTTTACATAGAAGAGAATAGACATCTAATTAGAACAAGGTAAAATGGGAATGAAAATATTACAATCATAAGGTGGTTCTCCCGAAGTGGCAATCACACATAAAATTTAAGAGTGTAATATCAGCACTAATTGCAATGGTACTGATAATTAGGATAAAAGCAATATTGATAATGATTTGTGACAATAATAGTTATAAGAATAATTATTACAAGCGGGAATACTGCAACTAATGATATCAATTTCGGTAATAATATTGAATAACAACAGTCCTGATAATCTTTCTCATAGAACTAAAAAATCAATGATTATAGTAGTGATCGCTCTAATAATACGGATAGTGCTGAAAACAATATCATAACAGTAATAACGTTAGTTATAATACTAACTGAATATACGATATCATTATTGAATGTGCCAATCTACAAACTTTGGTGAATTCCTCTATTCGAAAGCATATAATTTCAATAATACGACTAAAATTGAAAAGCAGTTATTATCAACACTTCTACTCGTCTAAGCGGTGGACGGTCTTATTACACTTAAATGCCTGAGAACGTCGGTATATCTTCGATATTATTACTTTTCTTATAGAACCAGAATTCAAAATCAACAAAGCAATGAATGAAGTTATTAACAATTTATTTCCAGACCCATGAGATTTTCATATTCCGTTCTATACTTATGGAACTCATTAGAGAACTTGATTTACATTAATTCAGTTGTCAATCACAACTAAGGATAACCTGTAATAGTTGTTTCTGAGTGAATGTCTCTCTCCTTCTGTGACGTCACAGCAATGTCAATATATACAACATACATACCTATATATACATATATATATATATATATATATATATATATATATATATATATATATATTACATATATATAATATGTGTATATATAAATATATACATATATACATATATATATAACCATCTACATATATTCATACACATACCTTCACATACACACATACACACATACATTCATGTTTATATGTTTATATATACTGTATATAGGTATATATATGTGTGTGTGTTTCTCTATGTGTGTGTGCATGTGTGTGTGTATACGCATTGATATTTATGCATGTGTATACACACACTCATATATATATAAATATATATATATATACATATATGTATATATTTACATATATATACATGTATGTATATATATGTATATATATATATATATATATATATATATATATATATATATATATATATATATAATATAGATGTGTATGCATATATGAAATATATATATATATATATATATATATATATATATATATATATATATATATATATATATATATATATATATATATATATTTATATATATATATATATATATATATATATATATATATATATATATATATATATATATACCTATATATATATATATATATATATACACATAAACATATATATATATATATATATATATATATATATATATGCATAAATAGATATATATAGATGTAGGTATATAGATAGATAGACATACAACATATATAACTATATCTCTGCACTTTTAAATTCATTCATCACTCTCTCTATATATACATACATACATACACACACACACACACACACACACACATATATATATATATATATATATATATATATATATATATATATATATATATATATATATATATATATATGCGTGTGTGTGTGTGATGTGCATAACATTTTCAGATTCTACTTTAATAAAACTAAAGAAATACAACATGGAATAAAAAGGAATATCATGATATATCATATTAAAGATGGAACTTTTGATTATATCGATTAAGGCAAGTGACAATTCTCTCCGCTTGAAAATATTAATAGCTGTATATATATTTACCCAAAACAATAAGTATGAGTTTTACTCGCGTGTCCAGTCGCCTCCACGAGGAAGATGACACATTTTGAATATGGTGCTTTAAACATGTTTTAATTACGCTTCCCTTTTACAAACTGCGGAAGTACTTTCTAAAGTATACAATCCTCCCGCTTTTCCTTATTACCCCGGGATGATAAAGACGGCATTGGTCACGGTCATCTCTACGGACAGAAAGACTACATAAACCCGCAGTGTTGAGAACCGGCTATCAGTTTCACTCATTCACCACTACCATGAACTTTGTAGTGAGTCCTGACACGCACTTTAGTAAAACAATTCGGAGTTGGGAATCTCTTCAGTTACACATGCAGACCTCATCTAACAATGCTCATGAACTTATATCTTTCCATGTTATATTTACAGGTAATTTTCGCTTGTGTGGCAGCTTTGGCCAACGCCGCCCCTCAATACAAATACATCACGCCTGACTCCAGCGAAGAAGTCGAATATGTTCCGATCCTGAAGGACGACCGCGTCCATGAGGAAGATGGAACCTACAACTTTGACTTTGAAGCTGGAAATGGCATCCGTTTCTCACAGTCCGGTTCCCCTGATGGAGACGAGGACGCTGTCATTAAATCGGGAGAATATTCGTAAGATTTGTTCTATTTTGTATACTTTGTGTTGATATCAGTCCATGTAATTTTGCTTTCAGGCTATATATGTCTGATTCCAGTTGGGAGAATCAAATGCCTACATATCAATGGGATGATATTAATAATTCACGCATCATGTACAGGTACACCGCCCCTGACGGCACCTATGTTCACGTTCGCTTCGTGGCTGACGAGAACGGCTTCCAGCCCCAGTCCGACGTCCTTCCAGTGTCCCGGTTCCTCACAGTCCCTATCCATTATTATTATATGTGCAGGTTCGTTCTGGACCGTCGCGCTGCGGAAGCTCGCCAGGAGTCAAAGGAAGTGTCTTCTCCTTCAGGATTCTATCGCTACCCTCAGTAAATCATAAGAATGGACTCTTCTATACTTAATTTATTAAAGAATTATACGCATTGAAAAAGATTATACTGATTTATCATCCTATTAAAAAAAACATGTATCATATCATATGTGTGTGAGGGAAAGCGAGGGATTCCAACAATAGAATAGCTATATACGTGGTAGAGCCTTCGAAAATACGAAACCGTAGGTCTGCAGTTAAGAAGTGACATTCCGTGGCCCTACATATTTGAACGTTAATATCAAATTTCCATTTGCCGCAATGTATTACATAGAAGAGAATAGACATCTAATTATAACAAGGTAAAAGGGGAATGAAAATATTACAATCATAAGGTGGCAATCACACATATAATTTAAGAGTGTAATATCAGTAC
>BOPN01005765.1:5000-15000 GCA_017312705.2 Penaeus japonicus | reverse complement strand
GAAGTGACAAATGAAGAAGGAAGTGATAAAAGAAGAAAGGAAGTGATAAAAAGGACAGCTTCCTTCATTCGATGGATAAACTTAAAAGAAAAAAAGAAAAAAAAAAGGATAATATGAACTTGAAAATAGTGAATGTTAATCAAGAATATCAACATTATAAACATTCTATTAGCATTAACTCTAAATGTTTAATCAAGTTTAACACAAATTTGAAATTAACACGAATATGCCTTTGCTTTCCATACTAGTGATGGAAATGATAATAGCAAATAATCAATACATCATTAAATATTTACAAGTATGCAAGTTAAAAGTGAACTGGGCACATTTCTACTTAAAATGTTATTGATGCTGGTCAATGAAACTATTACCAATGATGATGATCATCATCATCAAAATTATTATCATCATTCTAATTATCATCATTATCATTGTTGATATCCTGATTACTATCATTGTCAGTATTATCATTATTAGTGCTATCATTAATACTATATTGTTTTATCATGATTATCATTATTAGCATGATGACTATTATCATCATTATCACTATCATTGTTATTACAATTATCCTTGTTATTAACATATTCAATAGTATAGATAATATTGTTATTATCATTATCATTATCGTTCACGTTATCATTGTAATTATTGCCCTTGCTATCATCATCATTATCACCATCATTATTACAAATATCATCCCCGTTGTTATCGATATTATCATTAATATTATAATCATTATCATTTTTATCATTATTTATTAGTAGTAGTAGTAGTAGTATTGATATCATTATCATACTATTACTGTTAAAATCATAACTGCCATTTTCCTTATTCATCACCATATTAAACATTATCATTATAATCATTATAAGGATTGGCATCAATATTATAATTATTATCATCAGTACAATCATCATTGCCATTATCACTATAATTATAATAATAATGAAGATCAACATCATTATTGTTATTATTATTATCAGTCCCATTATCATCATTATCTTATAATCATTATTGATATTATTGTTCCTGTTATCAAACATCATTATTAGTGTTATTATCATCATTGCTATCATTATCATCGTCATTATGATTATTATATGTTTTTATATATTATTATTGCTATCATCATCATTAACATTATTAATAATATTATTTCTACCATGCCTATCATCATTATCACACATATCATTACCATCATTACTATTATTATCATTATTATTATTGCTGTTGATATCATTATTATTGTTAACATTATCATTATCAATACTATCATCATTATCATCATTATCGCACATATGATTATCATTATTACAATTATTAATATCATTATCACTGTTTTGTTTATTATTATCATTATCAATGTTATTATTGTCAACCTCATCATTTTCATGTTTATAACAATTGTTACTGATGCTGTTATTATTATTATCCTTAATATCATTAATATTAGCATTTCCTTTATTACCATTATTACGATTATCATCTCTGCTATTGTGATAATTATTATCATTATCATAATGATGATAATAAAGTATTTTTATTTGATTATATCCAATATCTTTATATGTGATCTCTGTTATCTTTGAATATATATATGCTTACATAGATATGTATAGCCAGTCACATCCAGCCACATGTTAGAAGGGATCGAGCGGACGGTACACTTGTCATGAGTAGTAATGTAGTAATCAATTTTTATACCCCTCCCCCTCCATATCTCTCTCTTTCTCTCTCTCTCTCCATCTCTCTCTATCTCTCTATCTATCTCTCTATCTATCTCTCTGTCTATCTCTCTTTCTCTCTCTCTGTCTTTCTCTGTCTCTCTCTCTCTCTCTCTCTCTCTCTCGCTCTCTCTCTCTCTCTCTCTCTCTCTTTCTCTCTCTCTCTCTCTCGCTCTCTCTCTCTCTCTCTCTCTCTCTCTCTCTATATATATATATATATATATATATATATATATATATATATATATATATATGTATGTATGTATATATATATATATATGTATATACACATATATATATATATATATATATATACATATATATATATATACATATATATATATATATATATATATTCATCCCTCTCCCTCTGTTTAAGACTGTTAGGAAGGAGATCCTGAGAGTAAGGGGTGAAGAAAAGTTAAGGAAGCTAGCTGTCTGGAAAAGTGAAAAAAAAACTCATACAGATGGAAAGGTTGGGTTATATGTTGCATCAGGATTGTGGGTCTCTCGCTCTCTCTTTATATATATATATATATATATATATATATATATATATATATATATATATATATATATATATATACATATATGTATACATGTATATATATTTATACATATATATATACATATATATATATATACACACACATACATATATACGTGTGTGTATGTGTGTGTGTGTGTGTGTGTGTATGTGTGTGCATGCATAACATACCTCCTTGACCAAGAGGCGAGCATCTGCCGCCTTCAGGTGTTAGCCCGAGAGTGTAGTACCAAACCAACTAGTTGGTCTAGTTGGTTTGGTACAGCACCCTCGGGTTAAGACCTGAGAGTGGTATGAGTGATATTAGTAAAAAGATTATATTTATGGAATAACAGATACCCACTGATATATTGAATGATTATAGACGATTGATCAGCTAACAAAGTAAACTGATTTACTGACTTGTATATAGAGTATGTAGTCATTGTATATGATGACGCCGCTCTCTAAAATTAATCAGTAATATGAACAAAATACAGATTTTAGATGTTATACTGAGCAAACTTCAGCGGCCAGACTTCTCTGTTGTTGTTGTTTTTTTTTTACCTTGACAGATTCCTAGTCCTTTTTTCCTATTATTTTATATTGGAAGTTTCTCTATCCGGTGGTACTTCTTTGACTGGGTATAAAACAATGCCCTAGCCTTACGAGAGCCGAACGAAAATATATGTAAGAAAACATGCCAAAAGCCATTTTGTAAAATAGCTTCTTCATTCCCTGAAGAAGCACTATAGCGGAAAGGCCTCCCTCCGGCATCTTTCTGCGTTTCCTGACCTTCTCTTCGTTGTTTTGTTCACAACTTCTTTAGGACGAGTAGCTCAAAATGAGAGACATTAAGAATAGAAATAAAAGAGGGGCGTTCTTTTTCGTCATGTTTAATTTGCCATATATAAAAAAATAAATATATGAGAAGTTCCTCATCATCGTTGGCTTGGCTGCGGCATTATAGTAGTTTCCCCATTCGAAACCAAGTGGCAGGAAGAGGTCGGGAAGGATACATTTCAGCTACAGCACCTATAGTAGAAGGGCTTGGTTCATTAGTTGGGTGCAGAATACAGGGATCGAGGAGCTTCACGAGGACCTTCGCGAGCCCGACGGGCGTCTTCCTCAGCGGCGAAGGCGATCTGGTCGAGGACGAACTGAGGGATTGGGTGGGGGAACTCGGGAGCCACTGGCAGGAGGTCGGACTGAGGCTGGTAGCCGTTCTCGTCAGCCACGAAGCGGACGTGGACGTCGGTACCGTCAGGGGCGGTGTATCTGAACCATGAATATTTGGTCTCCCTTATTAACTGTGCCATTTTACTTCTAATAATCATAAACATCCAAGTAAAGACACACTAAGAATTGAAATGTGTACATAATATATACTTACGAATATTCTCCAGCCTTGACGACAGCGCCCTCATCGCCGTCGGGGGAGCCAGACTGAGACAGGACAATGCCGTTGGCTGTTTCCACGTCGTAGCTGTACCTTCCGTCATCTTCGTGAACGCGGTCGTCCTTCAGGATGGCCACCTCCTCGCTGGAGGCCGCTCTTGGCCCATCGTAGCTGTACTGGGGGGCGGCGACGGCCACACAGGCCACACATGCGATGATCAGCTGAAATTATGAAAAAATGAATATTCTTTATTTGTGTCATCTCTCTTTTTACTTTGGTTCTCATAATTGGTAGCATAATAATGTCAATCTTGGAAACTGATACGTTATTCGTGTATACTATGTTATTTATTTAAAATGAAATCCATTATGAATTCAAAAGACAGATCATGGACTTTTAAAAATCAAACTTATTACCCATGGTTAGAACACTACTTACGAACTTCATGGTTCAGATGTTAGTGGTGCATCAGTGGGGAAGAGCAGCCTTTTATACTGAAACTCGTGCATATGCGTCCTACAGCCCGACCTTGACCGTGTGGGAGTCGACCTCTCAATCACACCCTCTCCCCTTCATGCACAAGCACTCGGAGTCTGGATTATGCTTGCAGTTCTGTTGCTCAGGATTTCTCTCTCTCTTTTTCTCTTTCTCTTTCTCTTTATCTCTGAAATTGTAAAACCGTGTGCTATATTATCAAGACTATGAAAGCGATTCTGTAAGCGATTTTGCGTATAAATATTATTTATTTTACACTATATATGGCATTCTCATATAGTGTGTGAATGCAATTTGAAGCAACATTATAAAGTAAAATACACTTGGATATTAAACTTATGTCAATATTAGATTGGTAGTTATTTTCTGGTTTAGAAAAACATGAAAGAATGATTATCAGAATTTTGTTTTTCAGTTTGGGAAATACAAGAAGATATATTCACTATCTAACTTCGCTATGTGTCGAATCCTAATTGTGGTTTAAGTAGACTTTTTATGTCACAAAGAAAGCCAATGTTTTAATAACAAGACTCTCTTGATAACCTTTGTATCCCTCTTTCAATTATTTACTAATTCTATTTTTTGATGGGTGTGGGAAAGCAGTGTATTTTATTGTTATTCTCGCCAATCTTGGTTTTACTTCAGAGTGCATTTTTTGTTGCACACGGTGACTATACGTCGCACAGTGCCATTTATTAGATAGGCACTCGTGTATCCGCGAATTATTGTTTTCGATTCAGCTAAATTTCATTTACTCTCACGAATCATTTTTGTTGTTGTTCTACGATTTAGTACAAACTCTAAAACGATGACGCAAAGTTTTACATCTATCACTCATATAAGCATCGAATAGAACCTGTCGGCTTATCTATCTATCGGCCTACAAGTCGCAACCCTCAATTCCCTCATGACAATTGGATTCTCTGTCTGTGTTCATATTATCCACGAGAGAAAAAAATGCAGTCCGGGTTTCATTAAATTTCAGCTTAATCATCATTTTCTCTCGTGATATGAGTAATAACTGTCGTATGATATAAGCCCTTACCTTCATCTTCCCTTATATATTAAAATCCCATGCTAGGTTACATATATTACTTAGACACCTCCTGTACGTTCTCATCTTAAGGAGTTTGTCATTTTCTTCTGTGATTCTTATATATTTATTTCGATTTTTTTTTTTTTCTTTTTTTCATACTATCAAAAAATGTCGTGTGTGTGTGTTTGTGTTTGTGTTTCTTCCAGTACGTACCTGTGAGGAAAACCATATATTGCACTCTTTCAAATATACCTCAGTGGTTAATATCGTCAAAATAAATACATTCTCCTCAAAACCTGGGATCAAGAACTACGTAGTCCTAGATACACAATTCTAACATATTCTTATACGCCTGTTATCTTTGATTGAAAGGTCACTTACCTAGTACGATACGCAAGCGCTAACAGAAATTACTTTTTGTCGCATTACTATTATAATCTCTTTCATATTTACTGTAACTCCGCGTTTAAGAAACAATTGATTTTAACGTAAGGCTCATTTAGTGCACGAATCTCATTATTCCCTAACTGGTCTATAGTAGAAAGTCAGACTAGTTTCTCTTCTTTAAGTTTGGATTTGGGTTCAGGGCTATTGAGATTTTTGCTATGGAGGAATTCCACGAGCTTATTCAAGAATATGTCATTATGTTCTCACTATTCTATGACAGCAAACCATAAAATGAAATAAAAAACGAACAACTAAACTGTTATCCAGTTTGACTTGATTCCATATTTTCTTGATGTTATCTGTATGGCATAAGTGACGTTAATGCCATGTGAAATTATTAACACGTAAATTAAAACATATACATATATATGTTTACATATTTGTATTCATCTAAATATGTACCGATATATGTATGTATATATATGTATATATATACATATATGTATATATATATATATATATATATATATATATATATATATATATATATAATGGTAGAAACGCCGATTATTTATCACATGAAACAATACAAAACACATTTCTTCAACTTATGTATTTTCACGAAGTGTTATTGGCTATAACAACTGTTATTTCTATGTACAATAAATAACTTAAGATACATTGATCATCTTTTCAGAATTCATGCCTAATGTCGGTCATAAACCCTGCCAGAAGCGTGTCTCTTCAGTTGGGTGCAGAATACAGGGAGCGAGGAGATTCACGAGGACCTTCGCGAGCCCGACGGGCGTCTTCCTCAGCGGCGAAGGCGATCTGGTCGAGGACGAACTGAGGGATTGGGTGGGGGAACTCGGGAGCCACTGGCAGGAGGTCGGATTGAGGCTGGTAGCCGTTCTCGTCAGCCACGAAGCGGACGTGGACGTCGGTACCGTCAGGGGCGGTGTATCTGAACCATGAATAATAGGTCTCCCTTATTAACTGTGCCATTTTACTTCTAATAATCATAAACATCCAAGTAAAGACACACTAAGAATTGAAATGTGTACATAATATATACTTACGAATATTCTCCAGCCTTGACGACAGCGCCCTCATCGCCGTCGGGGGAGCCAGACTGAGACAGGACAATGCCGTTGGCTGTTTCCACGTCGTAGCTGTACCTTCCGTCATCTTCGTGAACGCGGTCGTCCTTCAGGATGGCCACCTCCTCGCTGGAGGCCGCTCTTGGCCCATCGTAGCTGTACTGGGGGGCGGCGACGGCCACACAGGCCACACAGGCGATGATCAGCTGTGAAGGTAATGAAAGTTATCAAAATAGCTTCAGGGATATGTTTAGTGTTAATCTATCAATTCATCCATTCATATACATGCACATGCACGTCTGTACATGTGCATGTGCTTGTACAGACACACACATATGTGTGTGTGTGTGTGTGTGTGTGAGTGAGTGCATATATATACTTATGTGTATGTGTATACGTGTGAGTATACATATGTATATATATATATATATATATATATATATATATATATATATTGATTTATTGATATATTGATATACATATATATGTTTACATATAGGTATATATATATGCATATGTGTATTAAGCATATAGATCAATAGATAGATAAAAAGATACCAAAATCACAGACACATATAAGCAATGCACGAAGGAACAAACAAACACACACATAATAGCTGAATATCCTTCGTGTATGAAGGAGAGAAGTTCGCAGGTGTTTCAGCATTTCTAACTTTGGGCCAGGAACACCGGGGTTAAATAGATGCCAGTTTTTTCTTTCTTTCTTTCTTTTTGTGGCCAAACTTATCTCGGGTTAACCTTTCGTGATCTTTTTCGTGGGAGTTTGTGTTTTGTGTGTGTCCCGGTATGTGTTTAGGTTTATTTTTGTTTGTCTGTTTCTTGTGTATGCTTGTGTATTTTGTACGTTATTATTTTTTGTCTTCTGTGTGTTTGTCTGTAGGCTATCCTTTGTTTCCTGTTTTTACTTATGTTTGTATCTGCATTTGCTGGTGTGTGTGTGCTTTATGTTTGCATGTGTGTGTGTAAGTTTTTTGGTTTCCATGTCTGTGTATGTCTTTTGTTTGCATGTATGTATGTTTTTCATGTATGTCTTTTTATGCGTACACTATGCGTGTGTTTCTGTATGTTTATGAGTGTATATGTGTATTGTATGTTCTACATATATGTATGCACGTTTACATTGCTTTTGTAGGTCCGTCTTTACATGTATGTATCCATGCTTGTATTATTATTTGCATCTATGTATGTGAGGTTGTACGAAACATAGATCTTACTTCTCCAGGGCGAAAAATACCTTATTTATCCCACAAACTCCATTAACTTCTTATGATACCTCCTAATGCATGCTCTTCGCGAGATGATTTCGTCGTCTGCAATCCATGTCGTTTACTTAAGCAACGTTTGCATCCCTCTTGAATATAGGAACCTCAATCCACCAGATGGCCTCAGCGCCGTATGCGAAACATGGGTTGTAAACCCGGAGACTTTTTGTGGCCTGAATGCTTATCGAATCTGACTCTCCGAATTACACTCTGCTTGCTTGCTATTATGCAGTTGCTGGCGCTGTTTTCATCCATTGTTTTCTTAAGTTTCCTCTCTCCCTTTTCGCTTTCGATAAGATATCAGATGTAGCTGATGATACCGATCATTGGGAGTGGAGGAAGGAGAGACAGAATAGAAATATAAAGGAGCGGGAGAGTGAATCAGAGATTAAAGTAAGGAGAAAAAGAGATGATTAGAGAGAAATGAAGATAGAATAATGGAGAAATAAATAGGTAGATAGACAGGCATATAGATTGACAGACGGATATATATATATATATATATATAGATAGATAGATAGATATGTGTATAATTCTAACATATTCTTATACGCCTGTTATCTTTGATTGAAAGGTCACTTACCTAGTACGATACGCAAGCTCTAACAGAAATTACTGTTTGCCGCATTACTATTATAATCTCTTTCATATTTAATGTAACTCCGCGTTTAAGAAACAATTGATTTTAACGTAAGGCTCATTTAGTGCACGAATCTCATTATTCCCTAACTGGTCTATAGTAGAAAGTCAGACTAGTTTCTCTTCTTTAAGATTGGATTTGGGTTCAGGGCTATTGAGATTTTTGCTATGGAGGAATTCCACGGACTTATTCAAGAATATGTCATTAGGTTCTCATTATTCTATGACAGCAAAAAATAAAATGAAATAAAAAAAACGAACAACTAAACTGTTGTCCAGTTTGACTTGATTCCATATTTTCTTGATGTTATCTGTGTGCCATAGATGACGTTAATGCCATGTGAAATTATTAACACGTAAATTAAAACATATACATATATACGTTTACATATTTGTATTCATCTAAATATGTACCGATATATGTATGTATATGTATATACATACATGTATGTATATAAATGTGTATATATATACATATATATACATGTATATGTATATATACATATATATACATATATATATGTATGTATATATGTATATATATATATATATATATATATATATATATATATATATATATGTATATAATGGTAGACACGCCGATTATTTATCACATGAAACAATACAAAACACATTTCTTCAACTTATGTATTTTCACGAAGTGTTATTGGCTATAACAACTGTTATTTCTATGTACAATAAATAACTTAAGATACATTGATCATCTTTTCAGAATTCATGTCTATTGTCGGTCATAAACCCTGCCAGAAGCGTGTCTCTTCAGTTGGGTGCAGAATACAGGGAGCGAGGAGCTTCACGAGGACCTTCGCGAGCCCGACGGGCGTCTTCCTCAGCGGCGAAGGCGATCTGGTCGAGGACGAACTGAGGGATTGGGTGGGGGAACTCGGGAGCCATTATATATATACTCTCCCCCTCCCACTTTCTCTCCCTCTCTCTCTCTCTCTCACACACAGATATACATCCATCTTTATACATCCATGCAATCATCTCACTATCCATACCTAACTACCTCTCTCTATATATATATCTAAGTGTAATTATCTACCAACCCTGCTTACCTACTTATCAGCATGTCTATCTCTCTACTTATCTATCTATCTATCCTATCACTCTGTATTTGTGTTCATATGGGTGTGAGTGTGTGTGCATATACATGTTTGTGAGTGTGTGTTTATAAGCTTATTTGTATTTAAAGTTATACCTATTCCATATGCATCATTGCCTGTAAAATGTATACAGCCCCGCGTTTGAATATAGGATTCATAGATAAACGCCAACAAGTTGATGAGTAAACACGCCCATTATTGATCTACAAAGCATCATCAACAATTTACAAAAGAGCAGAGCGATAGGGGAAACGCTGCCATTACCCCCCCCCCCCACACAC
>BOPN01005764.1:52500-85000 GCA_017312705.2 Penaeus japonicus | reverse complement strand
GCAAATCCTTATTCTGGCTTGTGGAGAAAGCAGACATTTATAGAGTTATTATAACCATCAACATATAAGTGCATTTTGCGACACCTCGTGTCTATTCCTCGTGTCTCTCTGTTCGTTTCTTATTAACCTATAGAGAAGAGAAAGAGAATTCAATAGAAGTTTTGCAATCATTTTCTATTCATAATAAAAAAATACCTTCATCATTCCAATTTTATAAAAGTATTCCTCGAAACTTTTTTCTCTATATCACTTGCATTGATTATATTTGGAAACAACTAAATTGTTAAAAAAATAACTTTTGTCTGCAGATATCCTGAACTATTATTATGCAACCTGTAGGAATAAGATATGCAAATCAACGTTACAAGAAAAAAAAAAAAAACGTATTTTTTTCATTTCTTTGTTTTCATAGAATTACTATGGATCGATAATAACTTAATACATGTTATTCTATATTTGCATAACTAAAACAAAGAAGAGGAGGAGAAGGAGAGAAGAAAAGAATATTTACAAAACACCTTTTCAGTATTGACGCAAATTAGTCGTTAGTTCAAGGGAAGGAGCGAGAAAGAAGAGATGAAGAGAGAGAGCTAATAAAGAAGAAAGGGAGACGAGAGAAACAAAGTGAATGAGACAGAGAGAGAAAATGAGAAAAAGAGAGATAAGATAATAAAAGAAAATGGGAGAGAGGGATTGAGAGAAATAAATAAATAAAGAGGACAGAGAATAAGAGAGAATCTTCTCCCTTTAGGACTAACCGGAAGACAGAAAAATAGAGAAGGAAAGAGAAAGGTAATGAGAAGGGGGGGGGGGGGATAGAAGATGGGACGAAAGGAAAAGAGATTCCTGCGTAAAGAACGAAGAAGAGATTAAGAAAACCGGCAAAGATATTGTTTATGATAACAGTAAAATGATGGTGAGCATTTTACATTCTTTTGTTTTCTAATTCCGTGTTCTCTCTGACTTTATTTTTACAGTTTTCCCCATTTGGCCTTCGGTGTAATTGTAATTTAATTGATTACAACAATTTAATAGCGACCAAAACGCAATTTATAATTCTATTTAGCGCGATATCATAACTTTTTGATGATTAATTAGAATGATTAATTATTAAGTATAATTTTCTTCAATGTATTTACATGTTTATATGTACTTGATTACCAGTTAATTTACAAAAAATTACTTATACCTAATACATGTTCTGAAAATATATAGGTATTGGTTAGAATATTAATGAAAATGATGGGGAGTAATCTGTTGTATTTTCTTAATGTACTCAGTTTTCTTTGACTTTTTATTCTATGTTTCTCTCTCACTCTCTCTCTTTCATGTAATAATTAACTTAAATCTTTCCAAACCGTCTGTTAACGATAGTCAGGCATAATTATGTTAAAAAATTAATGATAATCTTATGACTGATTTATTAAATAGTTTATTAACGTTAATCGTATATTGATAAATTAATTTCCGATAATGAACAGGATATTTTTCAGCAATAAAGTTAACCTAATAAGTAACATTGGGTTTACATGGGCAGATTAACTCAATCTAATATACTTATTAAGAAAATGCAAATAGCGTGAATGAATCTACTACAGTCATTAAGATGATGGAATGAATAAAATTTAAATAACAACAGACCAATTAAGAATGGAAACCAAATTAAAAAGAAAGGGAGAAGTGACAAAAAAGAAAGAAAATAAAAGAGTTTGAGATATATAAGGATCGATTTTCGCCTTTATTTAATAGATCTCGGTGGTACAGTCGGCATAGTTTCTAACTCTCTTTTCAGGTTGGTTCCAGCGTCGGATGTTCCCGGGTTCGAGACCAGAATAATCTTTCACTCGGGAAAAGTTAACAGGTGTTCTCGGCACTTGCTCGTGTTTGGCGGTTCACGAGCGTTCTCTTCGGAGATAACGTCCCCCACTCGAGGTCAAAGGTCATTCCGGTCGGCAGTCATGCAGTAAGGCAGCACAGACCTCTGGATAATAAGTTGGTTGAAATCTGTATGAGTTTCTGGTTCGGTCCGATGCGGTGGTTGTTTTGCACTCATTTAACAGCAATTTGGAGCAGAAAGTCTGGTTATTCAAATCATTTGAAATATTTGCTCCTTCACATTTATTTAATTTTAAACCATTCGAAAAAAAAAACGCGTAAGAATCTGCAAGTAAAGATGTAAAAGTAAAGATAAAAGTAAATATATATATATATATATATATATATATATATATATATATATATATATATATATATATATATTTATATATATATAAATATAAATAATAATATAAATTGTCTCTTTTGCAAGCATAATAAACACAGAAGAGAAAAGATGGGGAGAAACTTTATAATTTATGGATCATGAAATAAAACTTTATAATTTATGAGAAACTACATTAGAATAATACAATCATTAAGCGCTCGCAATTAGTTGGATATAAAATGGTAGGTTAGAAAATTAAATTAATCGGTTTGTGTTACTTATTACTTCATTACTGACGACTTGCAAATCCTTATTCTGGCTTGTGGGGGAAAACAGACATTTATAGAGTTATTATAACCATCAACATATAAGTGCATTTTGCGACACCTCGTGTCTATTCCTCGTGTCTCTCTGTTCGTCTCTTATTAACCTGTAGAGAAGAAAATTCAATAAGAAGTTTTTGCAATCATTTTCTATTCATAATAAAAATACCTTCATCATTCCAGAAGTTTTATAAAGAGTATTCCTCGAAACTTTTTCTCTATCACTTGCATTGATTATATTTGGAAACAACTAAATTGTTAAAAAAATAACTTTTGTCTGCAGATATCCTGAACTATTATTATGCAACCTGTAGGAATAAGATATGCAAATCAACGTTACAAGAAAAAAAAAAAAAAGGTATTTTTTTCATTTCTTTGTTTTCATAGAATTACTATGGATCGATAATAACTTAATACATGTTATTCTATATTTGCATAACTAAAACAAAGAAGAGGAGGAGAAGGAGAGAAGAAAAGAATATCTACAAAACACCTTTTCACTATTTACGCAAATTAGTCGTTAGTTCAAGGGAAGGAGCAGAGAGAAGAAGAATGAAGAAGGCTAATGAAGAAAAGGGAGACGAGAGAAACAAAGTGAATGAGACAGAGAGAGAAAATGAGAAAAAGAGAGATAAGATAATAAAAGAAAATGGGAGAGAGGGATTGAGAGAAATAAATAAATAAAGAGGACAGAGAATAAGAGAGAATCTTCTCCCTTTAGGACTAACCGGAAGACAGAAAGAGAGAGAAGGAAAGAGAAAGGTAATGAGAAGGGGGGGGGGGGGATAGAAGATGGGACGAAAGGAAAGGAGATTCCTGCGTAAAGAACGAAGAAGAGATTAAGAAAACCGGCAAAGATATTCTTTATGATAACAGTAAAATGATGGTGAGCCTTTTACATTCTTTTTTTCTTATTCCGTGTTCTCTCTGACTTTATTTTTACAGTTTCCCCCATTTGGCCTTCGGTGTAATTGTAATTTAATTGATTACAACAATTTAATAGCGACCAAAACGCAATTCATAATTCTATTTAGCGCGATAATATCTTTTTGATGATTAATTAGAGTGATTAATAATTAAGTATAATTTTCTTCAATATATTTACATGTTTATTTTACAAAAAATTACTAATACCTAATACATGTAGAAAAAAATATATAGTTATTGGTTTGAATATTAATGAAAATGATGGGGAGTAATCTGTTGTATTTTCTTAATGTGCTTAGTTTTCTTTGACTTTTTTATTCTATGTTTCTCTCTCTCCCTCTCTCTTTCATGTAATAATTAACTTAAATGTTTTAAAACCGTCTGTTAACGATAGTCAGGCATAATTATGTTTAAAAATTGATGATAAGCTTATGACTGATTTATTAAATAGTTTATTAACCTTAATTGTATATTGATAAATCAATTTCAGATGAACAGGATATTATTCAATAATAAAATTAACCTAATAACTAACATTGGGTTTACATGGGCAGATTAACTCAATCTAATATACTTATTAAGAGAATGCAAATAGCGTGAATGAATCTACTAGTCATTAAGATGATGGAATGAAGAGAACTTAAATAACAAGAAGACCAATTAAGAATGGAAACCAAATTAAAAGGAAAGCAAAAGTAAAAAATAATGATAATAATAATAATAAATAATAATAATAAAAGAGTTTGAGATATATAACGATCGATTTTCAGCTTATTTATTTAGATCTCGGTGGTACAGTCGGCAAAGCATCTAACTCTCTTTTCAATAGACCAATCAGGAATGGAAATAGTAAAGAAAAAGGCAAAAGTGACAAAAAAAAAAAACATAAGAAAGAGTTTGGATATATAAGGCCCGGTTCTCCTTCCTAATTAGATCTCGGTGGTACAGTCGACATAGTTTCTAACTCTCTTTTCAGGTTGGTTCCAGCGTCGGATGTTCCCGGGTTCGAGACCAGAAAAATCTTTCCTCGGGAAAAGTTAACAGGTGTTCTCGGCACTTGCTCGTGTTTGGCGGTTCACGAGCGTTCTCTTCGGAGATAACGTCCCCCACTCGAGGTCAAAGGTCATTCCGGTCGGCAGTCATGCAGTAAGGCAGCACAGACCTCTGGATAATAAGTTGGTTGAAATCTGTATGAGTTTCTGGTTCGGTCCGATGCGGTGGTTGTTTTGCACTCATTTAACAGCAATTTGGAGCAGAAAGTCTGGTTATTCAGATCATTTGAAATATGTGCTCCTTCACATTTATTTAATTTTAAACCATTCGAAAAAAAAAAAAAACGCGTAAGAATCTGCAAGTAAAGATGTAAAAGTAAAGATTACCATAATATAAATTGTCTCTTTTGCAAGCATAATAAACACGGAAGAGAAAAGATGCGGAGAGAATCATGAAATAAAAATAAAATTTATGAGAAACTACATTAGAATAATACAATCATAATAATAATGATAATAATCATAATAATAAGCTCTCGCAATTAGTTGGATATAAAATGGTAGGTTAGAAAATTAAATTAATCGGTTTGTGTTACTTATTACTTCATTACTGACGACTTGCAAATCCTTATTCTGGTTTGAGGAGAAAGCAGACATTTATAGAGTTATTATAACCATCAACATATAAGTGCATTTTGCGACACCTCGTGTCTATTCCTCGTGTCTCTCTGTTCGTTTCTTATTAACCTATAGAGAAGAGAAAGAGAATTCAATAGAAGTTTTGCAACCATTTCATATTCATAATAAAAAGATACCTTTATCATTCCAATCTTATAAAAGTATTCCTCGAGACCTTTTTCTCTATATCTCTTGCATTGGTTATATTTGGAAATAACTAAATTATTAAAAAAAAAAAAAAAAAAACATTTGTCTGCAGATCTCCTGAACTATTATTATGCAACCTGTAGGAATAGGATATGCAAATCAACGTTACAAGAATTTTTTTTTTTTTTCATTTCTTTGTTTTAATAGAATTACTATGGATCGATAATAACTTAATACATGTTATTCTATATTTGCATAACTAAAACAAAGAAGGGGAGGGAGAAAGAAGAGAGAAGAAAAGAATATCTACAAAACACCTTTTCACTATTTACGCAAATTAGTCGTTAGTTCAAGGGAAGGAGCGAGAGAAAGAAAGAATGAAAGAGAGAGAGCTAATAAAGAAGAAAGGGAGACGAGAGAAAGAAAGTGAATGAGACAGAGAGAGAAAATGAGAAAAAGAGAGATAAGATAATAAAAGAAAATGGGAGAGAGAGATTGAGAGAAATAAATAAATAAAGAGGACAGAGAATAAGAGAGAATCTTCTCCCTTTAGGACTAACCGGAAGACAGAAAGAGAGAGAAGGAAAGAGAAAGGTAATGAGAAGGGGGGGGGGGGGATAGAAGATGGGACGAAAGGAAAGGAGATTCCTGCGTAAAGAACGAAGAAGAGATTAAGAAAACCGGCAAAGATATTCTTTATGATAACAGTAAAATGATGGTGAGCCTTTTACTTTTTTTTTCTTATTTCGTGTTCTCTCTGACTTTATTTTTACAGTTTCCCCCATTTGGCCTTCGGTGTAATTGTAATTTAATTGATTACAATAATTTAATACCGACCAAAACGCAATTTATAATTCTATTTAGCGCGATAATATCTTTTTGATGATTAATTAGAGTGATTAATAATTAAGTATAATTTTCTTCAATATATTTACATGTTTATTTTACAAAAAATTACTAATACCTAATACATGTAGAAAAAAATATATAGTTATTGGTTTGAATATTAATGAAAATGATGGGGAGTAATCTGTTGTATTTTCTTAATGTGCTTAGTTTTCTTTGACTTTTTTATTCTATGTTTCTCTCTCTCCCTCTCTCTTTCATGTAATAATTAACTTAAATGTTTTAAAACCGTCTGTTAACGATAGTCAGGCATAATTATGTTTAAAAATTGATGATAAGCTTATGACTGATTTATTAAATAGTTTATTAACCTTAATTGTATATTGATAAATCAATTTCAGATGAACAGGATATTATTCAATAATAAAATTAACCTAATAACTAACATTGGGTTTACATGGGCAGATTAACTCAATCTAATATACTTATTAAGAGAATGCAAATAGCGTGAATTAATCTACTAGTCATTAAGATGATTGAATGAAGAGAACTTAAATAACAAGAAGACCAATTAAGAATGGAAACCAAATTAAAAGGAAAGCAAAAGTAAAAAATAATGATAATAATAACAATAAATAATAATAATAAAAGAGTTTGAGATATATAACGATCGATTTTCAGCTTATTTATTTAGATCTCGGTGGTACAGTCGGCAAAGCATATAACTCTCTTTTCAATAGACCAATCAGGAATGGACATAGTAAAAGAAAAGGCAAAAAAAAAAAAAAAAAAAAAAAAAAAAACATAAGAAAAGAGTTTGAGATATATAAGGCCCGAGTTTCTCCTTCCTAATTAGATCTCGGTGGTACAGTCGACATAGTTTCTAACTCTCTTTTCAGGTTGGTTCCAGCGTCGGATGTTCCCGGGTTCGAGACCAGAATAATCTTTCACTCGGGAAAAGTTAACAGGTGTTCTCGGCACTTGCTCGTGTTTGGCGGTTCACGAGCGTTCTCTTCGGAGATAACGTCCCCCACTCGAGGTCAAAGGTCATTCCGGTCGGCAGTCATGCAGTAAGGCAGCACAGACCTCTGGATAATAAGTTGGTTGAAATCTGTATGAGTTTCTGGTTCGGTCCGATGCGGTGGTTGTTTTGCACTCATTTAACAGCAATTTGGAGCAGAAAGTCTGGTTATTCAGATCATTTGAAATATTTGCTCCTTCACATTTATTTAATTTTAAACCATTCGAAAAAAAAAAACGCGTAAGAATCTGCAAGTAAAGATGTAAAAGTAAAGATTACCATAATATAAATTGTCTCTTTTGCAAGCATAATAAACACGGAAGAGAAAAGATGCGGAGAGAATCATTAAATAAAAATAAAATTTATGAGAAACTACATTAGAATAATACAATCATAATAATAATAATAATAATAATAATAATAATCATAATAATAAGCTCTCGCAATTAGTTGGATATAAAATGGTAAGTTAGAAAATTAAATTAATCGGTTTGTGTTACTTATTACTTCATTACTGACGACTTGCAAATCCTTATTCTGGTTTGAGGAGAAAGCAGACATTTATAGAGTTATTATAACCATCAACATATAAGTGCATTTTGCGACACCTCGTGTCTATTCCTCGTGTCTCTCTGTTCGTTTCTTATTAACCTATAGAGAAGGGAAAGAGAATTCAATAGAAGTTTTGCAACCATTTCATATTCATAATAAAAAGATACCTTTATCATTCCAATCTTATAAAAGTATTCCTCGAGACCTTTTTCTCTATATCTCTTGCATTGGTTATATTTGGAAATAACTAAATTATTAAAAAAAAAAAAAAAAAAACATTTGTCTGCAGATCTCCTGAACTATTATTATGCAACCTGTAGGAATAGGATATGCAAATCAACGTTACAAGAATTTTTTTTTTTTTTCATTTCTTTGTTTTAATAGAATTACTATGGATCGATAATAACTTAATACATGTTATTCTATATTTGCATAACTAAAACAAAGAAGAGGAGGAGAAGAAGAGAAGAAAGGAATATCTACAAAACACCTTTTCACTATTGACGCAAATTAGTCGTTAGTTCAAGGGAAGGAGCGAGAGAAAGAAAGAATGAAAGAGAGAGAGCTAATAAAGAAGAAAGGGAGACGAGAGAAACAAAGTGAATGAGACAGAGAGAGAAAATGAGAAAAAGAGAGATAAGATAATAAAAGAAAATGGGAGAGAGAGATTGAGAGACATAAATAAATAAAGAGGACGAGATAAAGAGAATCTTCTCCCTTTAGGACTAACCGGAAGACAGAAAGAGAGAGAAGGAAAGAGAAAGGTAATGAGAAGGGGGGGGGGGGATAGAAGATGGGACGAAAGGAAAAGAGATTCCTGCGTAAAGAACGAAGAAGAGATTAAGAAAACCGGCAAAGATATTGTTTATGATAACAGTAAAATGATGGTGAGCATTTTACATTCTTTTGTTTTCTAATTCCGTGTTCTCTCTGACTTTATTTTTACAGTTTCCCCCATTTGGCCTTCGGTGTAATTGTAATCTAATTGATTACAACAATTTAATAGCGACCAAAACGCAATTTATAATTCTATTTAGCGCGATATCATAACTTTTTGATGATTAATTAGAATGATTAATTATTAAGTATAATTTTCTTCAATGTATTTACATGTTTATATGTACTTGATTACCAGTTAATTTACAAAAATTTACTTATACCTAATACATGTTCAGAAAATATATAGGTATTGGTTAGAATATTAATGAAAATGATGGGGAGTAATCTGTTGTATTTTCTTAATGTGCTTAGTTTTCTTTAACATTTTTATTCTATGTTTCTCTCTCTCTCTCTCTCTCTCTCTCTCTCTCTCTCTCTCTCTCTCTTTCATGTAATAATTAACTTAAATCTTTCAAAACCGTCTGTTAACGATAGTCAGGCATAATTATGTTTAAAAATTGATGATAATCTTATGACTGATTTATTAAATAGTTTATTAACGTTAATCGTATATTGATAAGTTAATTTCCGATAATGAACAGGATATTTTTCAGCAATAAAGTTAACCTAATAAGTAACATTGGGTTTACATGGGCAGATTAACTCAATCTAATATACTTGGCTAAGAAAATGCAAATAGCGTCATACGTCTACAGTCATTAGTCGTGGAATGAATAAAATTTAAATAACAACAGACCAATTAAGAATGGAAACCAAATTAAAAAGAAAGGCAAAAGTGACAATAAAGAAAGAAAATAAGAGTTTGAGATATATAAGGACCTATTTTCGCCTTTATTAAATAGATCTCGGTGGTACAGTCGACATAGTTTCTAACTCTCTTTTCAGGTTGGTTCCAGCGTCGGATGTTCCCGGGTTCGAGACCAGAAAAATCTTTCCTCGGGAAAAGTTAACAGGTGTTCTCGGCACTTGCTCGTGTTTGGCGGTTCACGAGCGTTCTCTTCGGAGATAACGTCCCCCACTCGAGGTCAAAGGTCATTCCGGTCGGCAGTCATGCAGTAAGGCAGCACAGACCTCTGGATAATAAGTTGGTTGAAATCTGTATGAGTTTCTGGTTCGGTCCGATGCGGTGGTTGTTTTGCACTCATTTAACAGGAATTTGGAGCAGAAAGACTGGTTATTCAGATCATTTGAAATATTTGCTCCTTCACATTTATTTATTTAATTTTAAACCATTCGGAAAAAAAACGCGTAAGAATCTGCAAGTAAAGATTACCATAATATAAATTGTCTCTTTTGCAAGCATAATAAACACGGAAAAGAAAAGATGGGGAGAGGATCATGAAATAAAACCCAGTATTTATGAGAAACTACATTAGAATAATACAATCATTAAGCGCTCGCAATTAGTTGGATATAAAATGGTAAGTTAGAAAATTAAATTAATCGGTTTGTGTTACTTATTACTTCATTACTGACGACTTGCAAATCCTTATTCTGGTTTGAGGAGAAAGCAGACATTTATAGAGTTATTATAACCATCAACATATAAGTGCATTTTGCGACACCTCGTGTCTATTCCTCGTGTCTCTCTGTTCGTCTCTTATTAACCTATAGAGAAGAGAAAGAGAATTCAATAGAAGTTTTGCAATCATTTTCTATTCATAATAAAAAAATACCTTCATCATTCCAATTTTATAAAAGTATTCCTCGAAACTTTTTTCTCTATATCACTTGCATTGATTATATTTGGAAACAACTAAATTGTTAAAAAAATAACTTTTGTCTGCAGATCTCCTGAACTATTATTATGCAACCTGTAGGAATAAGATATGCAAATCAACGTTAGAAGAAAAAAAAAAAAGTATTTTTTTCATTTCTTTGTTTTCATAGAATTACTATGGATCGATAATAACTTAATACATGTTATTCTATATTTGCATAACTAAAACAAAGAAGAGGAGGAGAAGGAGAGAAGAAAAGAATATCTAAAAAACACCTTTTCACTATTTATGCAAATTAGTCGTTAGTTCAAGGGAAGGAGCGAGAGAAATAAGGAATGAAAGAGAGAGAGCTAATAAAGAAGAAAGGGAGACGAGAGAAACAAAGTGAATGAGACAGAGAGAGAAAATGAGAAAAAGAGAGATAAGATAATAAAAGAAAATGGGAGAGAGAGATTGAGAGAAATAAATAAATAAAGAGGACAGAGAATAAGAGAGAATCTTCTCCCTTTAGGACTAACCGGAAGACAGAAAAATAGAGAAGGAAAGAGAAAGGTAATGAGAAGGGAGGGGTGGGGGGAGGTAGAAGATGGGACGAAAGAGAAAGAGATTCCTGCGTAAAGAACGAAGAAGAGATTAAGAAAACCGGCAAAGATATTGTTTATGATAACAGTAAAATGATGGTGAGCATTTTACATTCTTTTTTTCTTATTCCGTGTTCTCTCTGACTTTATTTTTACAGTTTCCCCCATTTGGCCTTCGGTGTAATTGTAATTAATTGATTACAACAATTTAATAGCGACCAAAACGCAATTTATAATTCTATCTAGCGCGATATCATAACTTTTTGATGATTAATTAGAATGATTAATTATTAAGTATAATTTTCTTCAATGTATTTACATGTTTATATGTACTTGATTACCAGTTAATTTACAAAAAATTACTTATACCTAATACATGTTCTGAAAATATATAGGTATTGGTTAGAATATTAATGAAAATGATGGGGAGTAATCTGTTGTATTTTCTTAATGTGCTCAGTTTTCTTTGACTTTTTATTCTATGTTTCTCTCTCTCTCTCTCTCTCTCTCTCTCTCTCACTCTCTCTCTTTCATGTAATAATTAACTTAAATCTTTCCAAACCGTCTGTTAACGATAGTCAGGCATAATTATGTTAAAAAATTAATGATAATCTTATGACTGATTTATTAAATAGTTTATTAACGTTAATCGTATATTGATAAATTAATTTCCGATAATGAACAGGATATTTTTCAGCAATAAAGTTAACCTAATAAGTAACATTGGGTTTACATGGGCAGATTAACTCAATCTAATATACTTATTAAGAAAATGCAAATAGCGTGAATGAATCTACTACAGTCATTAAGATGATGGAATGAATAAAATTTAAATAACAACAGACCAATTAAGAATGGAAACCAAATTAAAAAGAAAGGGAAAAGTGACAAAAAAGAAAGAAAATAAAAGAGTTTGAGATATATAAGGATCGATTTTCGCCTTTATTTAATAGATCTCGGTGGTACAGTCGACATAGTTTCTAACTCTCTTTTCAGGTTGGTTCCAGCGTCGGATGTTCCCGGGTTCGAGACCAGAAAAATCTTTCCTCGGGAAAAGTTAACAGGTGTTCTCGGCACTTGCTCGTGTTTGGCGGTTCACGAGCGTTCTCTTCGGAGATAACGTCCCCCACTCGAGGTCAAAGGTCATTCCGGTCGGCAGTCATGCAGTAAGGCAGCACAGACCTCTGGATAATAAGTTGGTTGAAATCTGTATGAGTGTCTGGTTCGGTCCGATGCGGTGGTTGTTTTTCACTCATTTAACATCAATTTGGAGCAGAAAGACTGGTTATTCAAATCATTTGAAATATTTGCTCCTTCACATTTATTTATTTAATTTTAAACCATTCGAAAAAAAAAAAAAACGCGTAAGAATCTGCAAGTAAAGATGTAAAAGTAAAGATTACCATAATATAAATTGTCTCTTTTGCAAGCATAATAAACACGTAAGAGAAAAGATGCGGAGAGGATCATGAAATAAAACCCAGTATTTATGAAAAACTACATTAGAATAATACAATCATAATAATAATAATAATAATAATCATAATAATAAGCTCTCGCAATTAGTTGGATATAAAATGGTAGTTTAGAAAATTAAATTAATCGGTTTGTGTTACTTATTACTTCATTACTGACGACTTGCAAATCCTTATTCTGGTTTGAGGAGAAAGCAGACATTTATAGAGTTATTATAACCATCAACATATAAGTGCATTTTGCGACACCTCGTGTCTATTCCTCGTGTCTCTCTGTTCGTTTCTTATTAACCTATAGAGAAGAAGGAATTCAATAGAAGTTTTGCAATCATTTCATATTCATAATAAAAAGATACCTTCATCATTCCAATTTTATAAAAGTATTCCTCGAGACTTTTTTTCTCTATATCACTTGCATTGATTATATTTGGAAACAACTAAATTGTTAAAAATAACTTTTTATCTATACAGATCTCCTGAACTATTATTATGCAACCTGTAGGAATAAGATATGCAAATCAACGTTAGAAGAAAAAAAAAAAAAAGTATTTTTTTCATTTCTTTGTTTTGATAGAATTACTATGGATCGATAATAACTTAATACATGTTATTCTATATTTTCATAACTAAAACAAAGAAGAGGAGGAGAAGAAGAGAAGAAAAGAATATCTACAAAACACCTTTTCAGTATTGACGCAAATTAGTCGTTAGTTCAAGGGAAGGAGCGAGAGAAATAAGGAATGAAAGAGAGAGAGCTAATAAAGAAGAAAGGGAGACGAGAGAAACAAAGTGAATGAGACAGAGAGAGAAAATGAGAAAAAGAGAGATAAGATAATAAAAGAAAATGGGAGAGAGAGATTGAGAGAAATAAATAAATAAAGAGGACAGAGAATAAGAGAGAATCTTCTCCCTTTAGGACTAACCGGAAGACAGAAAAATAGAGAAGGAAAGAGAAAGGTAATGAGAAGGGGTGGGGGGGGGGGGGGGGTAGAAGATGGGACGAAAGGAAAAGAGATTCCTGCGTAAAGAACGAAGAAGAGATTAAGAAAACCGGCAAAGATATTGTTTATGATAACAGTAAAATGATGGTGAGCATTTTACATTCTTTTGTTTTCTAATTCCGTGTTCTCTCTGACTTTATTTTTACAGTTTCCCCCATTTGGCCTTCGGTGTAATTGTAATCTAATTGATTACAACAATTTAATAGCGACCAAAACGCAATTTATAATTCTATTTAGCGCGATATCATAACTTTTTGATGATTAATTAGAATGATTAATTATTAAGTATAATTTTCTTCAATGTATTTACATGTTTATATGTACTTGATTACCAGTTAATTTACAAAAAATTACTTATACCTAATACATGTTCTGAAAATATATAGGTATTGGTTAGAATATTAATGAAAATGATGGGGAGTAATCTGTTGTATTTTCTTAATGTGCTCAGTTTTCTTTGACTTTTTATTCTATGTTTCTCTCTCACTCTCTCTCTTTCATGTAATAATTAACTTAAATCTTTCCAAACCGTCTGTTAACGATAGTCAGGCATAATTATGTTAAAAAATTAATGATAATCTTATGACTGATTTATTAAATAGTTTATTAACGTTAATCGTATATTGATAAATTAATTTCCGATAATGAACAGGATATTTTTCAGCAATAAAGTTAACCTAATAAGTAACATTGGGTTTACATGGGCAGATTAACTCAATCTAATATACTTATTAAGAAAATGCAAATAGCGTGAATGAATCTACTACAGTCATTAAGATGATGGAATGAATAAAATTTAAATAACAACAGACCAATTAAGAATGGAAACCAAATTAAAAAGAAAGGGAAAAGTGACAAAAAAGAAAGAAAATAAAAGAGTTTGAGATATATAAGGATCGATTTTCGCCTTTATTTAATAGATCTCGGTGGTACAGTCGACATAGTTTCTAACTCTCTTTTCAGGTTGGTTCCAGCGTCGGATGTTCCCGGGTTCGAGACTAGAAAAATCTTTCCTCGGGAAAAGTTAACAGGTGTTCTCGGCACTTGCTCGTGTTTGGCGGTTCACGAGCGTTCTCTTCGGAGATAACGTCCCCCACTCGAGGTCAAAGGTCATTCCGGTCGGCAGTCATGCAGTAAGGCAGCACAGACCTCTGGATAATAAGTTGGTTGAAATCTGTATGAGTTTCTGGTTCGGTCCGATGCGGTGGTTGTTTTGCACTCATTTAACAGCAATTTGGAGCAGAAAGTCTGGTTATTCAGATCATTTGAAATATGTGCTCCTTCACATTTATTTATTTAATTCTAAACCATTCGAAAAAAAAAAAAACGCGTAAGAATCTGCAAGTAAAGATGTAAAAGTAAAGATAAAAGTAAATATATATATATATATATATATATATATATATATATATATATATATATATATATATATATATATATATATATATAAATATAAATAATAATATAAATTGTCTCTTTTGCAAGCATAATAAACACAGAAGAGAAAAGATGGGGAGAGGATCATAAAATAAAACTTTATAATTTATGAGAAACTACATTAGAATAATACAATCATTAAGCGCTCGCAATTAGTTGGATATAAAATGGTAGGTTAGAAAATTAAATTAATCGGTTTGTGTTACTTATTACTTCATTACTGACGACTTGCAAATCCTTATTCTGGCTTGTGGAGAAAGCAGACATTTATAGAGTTATTATAACCATCAACATATAAGTGCATTTTGCGACACCTCGTGTCTATTCCTCGTGTCTCTCTGTTCGTCTCTTATTAACCTATAGAGAAGAGAAAGAGAATTCAATAGAAGTTTTGCAATCATTTTCTATTCATAATAAAAAAATACCTTCATCATTCCAATTTTATAAAAGTATTCCTCGAAACTTTTTTCTCTATATCACTTGCATTGATTATATTTGGAAACAACTAAATTGTTAAAAAAATAACTTTTGTCTGCAGATCTCCTGAACTATTATTATGCAACCTGTAGGAATAAGATATGCAAATCAACGTTAGAAGAAAAAAAAAAAAGGTATTTTTTTCATTTCTTTGTTTTCATAGAATTACTATGGATCGATAATAACTTAATACATGTTATTCTATATTTGCATAACTAAAACAAAGAAGAGGAGGAGAAGGAGAGAAGAAAAGAATATCTACAAAACACCTTTTCAGTATTGACGCAAATTAGTCGTTAGTTCAAGGGAAGGAGCGAGAGAAAGAAAGAATGAAAGAGAGAGAGCTAATAAAGAAGAAAGGGAGACGAGAGAAAGAAAGTGAATGAGACAGAGAGAGAAAATGAGAAAAAGAGAGATAAGATAATAAAAGAAAATGGGAGAGAGAGATTGAGAGACATAAATAAATAAAGAGGACAGAGAATAAGAGAGAATCTTCTCCCTTTAGGACTAACCGGAAGACAGAAAGAGAGAGAAGGAAAGAGAAAGGTAATGAGAAGGGGGGGGGGAGGTAGAAGATGGGACGAAAGGAAAAGAGATTCCTGCGTAAAGAACGAAGAAGAGATTAAGAAAACCGGCAAAGATATTGTTTATGATAACAGTAAAATGATGGTGAGCATTTTACTTTTTTTTTCTTATTTCGTGTTCTCTCTGACTTTATTTTTACAGTTTCCCCCATTTGGCCTTCGGTGTAATTGTAATTTAATTGATTACAACAATTTAATAGCGACCAACACGCAATTTATAATTCTATTTAGCGCGATATCATAACTTTTTGATGATTAATTAGAATGATTAATTATTAAGTATAATTTTCTTCAATGTATTTACATGTTTATATGTACTTGATTACCAGTTAATTTACAAAAAATTACTTATACCTAATACATGTTCTGAAAATATATAGGTATTGGTTAGAATATTAATGAAAATGATGGGGAGTAATCTGTTGTATTTTCTTAATGTGCTCAGTTTTCTTTGACTTTTTATTCTATGTTTCTCTCTCACTCTCTCTCTTTCATGTAATAATTAACTTAAATCTTTCCAAACCGTCTGTTAACGATAGTCAGGCATAATTATGTTAAAAAATTAATGATAATCTTATGACTGATTTATTAAATAGTTTATTAACGTTAATCGTATATTGATAAATTAATTTCCGATAATGAACAGGATATTTTTCAGCAATAAAGTTAACCTAATAAGTAACATTGGGTTTACATGGACAGATTAACTCAATCTAATATACTTATTAAGAAAATGCAAATAGCGTGAATGAATCTACTACAGTCATTAAGATGATGGAATGAATAAAATTTAAATAACAGCAGACCAATTAAGAATGGAAACCAAATTAAAAAGAAAGGCAAAAGTGACAAAAAAGAAAGAAAATAAAAGAGTTTGAGATATATAAGGATCGATTTTCGCCTTTATCTAATAGATCTCGGTGGTACAGTCGACATAGTTTCTAACTCTCTTTTCAGGTTGGTTCCAGCGTCGGATGTTCCCGGGTTCGAGACCAGAAAAATCTTTCCTCGGGAAAAGTTAACAGGTGTTCTCGGCACTTGCTCGTGTTTGGCGGTTCACGAGCGTTCTCTTCGGAGATAACGTCCCCCACTCGAGGTCAAAGGTCATTCCGGTCGGCAGTCATGCAGTAAGGCAGCACAGACCTCTGGATCATAAGTTGGTTGAAATCTGTATGAGTTTCTGGTTCGGTCCGATGCGGTGGTTGTTTTTCACTCATTTAACATCAATTTGGAGCAGAAAGACTGGTTATTCAAATCATTTGAAATATTTGCTCCTTCACATTTATTTACTTAATTTTAAACCATTCGAAAAAAAACGCGTAAGAATCTGCAAGTAAAGATGTAAAAGTAAAGATTACCATAATATAAATTGTCTCTTTTGCAAGCATAATAAACACGGAAGAGAAAAGATGCGGAGAGGATCATGAAATAAAACCCAGTATTTATGAAAAACTACATTAGAATAATACAATCATAATAATAATAATAATAATAATAATCATAATAATAAGCTCTCGCAATTAGTTGGATATAAAATGGTAGGTTAGAAAATTAAATTAATCGGTTTGTGTTACTTATTACTTCATTACTGACGACTTGCAAATCCTTATTCTGGCTTGTGGAGAAAGCAGACATTTATAGAGTTATTATAACCATCAACATATAAGTGCATTTTGCGACACCTCGTGTCTATTCCTCGTGTCTCTCTGTTCGTTTCTTATTAACCTATAGAGAAGAGAAAGAGAATTCAATAGAAGTTTTGCAATCATTTCATATTCATAATAAAAAGATACCTTCATCATTCCAATTTTATAAAAGTATTCCTCGAGACTTTTTTTCTCTATATCACTTGCATTGATTATATTTGGAAACAACAAAATTGTTAAAAAAATAACTTTTGTCTGCAGATCTCCTGGACTATTATTATGCAACCTGTAGGAATAAAATATGCAAATCAACGTTGGAAGAAAAAAAAAAAAGTATTTTTTTCATTTCTTTGTTTTCATAGAATTATGGATCATTAATGGCAATACATGTTGTTCTATGTTTTGCCAACTAAAACAAAGAAGAGGAGGAGAAGAAGAGAAGAAAAGAATATCTACAAAACACCTTTTCACTATTGACGCAAATTAGTCGTTAGTTCAAGGGAAGGAGCGAGAGAAAGAAGGAATGAAAGAGAGAGCTAATAAAGAAGAAAGGGAGACGAGAGAAAGAAAGTGAATGAGACAGAGAGAGAAAATGAGAAAAAGAGAGATAAGATAATAAAAGAAAATGGGAGAGAGGGATTGAGAGAAATAAATAAATAAAGAGGACAGAGAATAAGAGAGAATCTTCTCCCTTTAGGACTAACCGGAAGACAGAAAGAGAGAGAAGGAAAGAGAAAGGTAATGAGAAGGGGGGGGGGGGATAGAAGATGGGACGAAAGGAAAAGAGATTCCTGCGTAAAGAACGAAGAAGAGATTAAGAAAACCGGCAAAGATATTGTTTATGATAACAGTAAAATGATGGTGGCTTGTTGCATTCTTTTTCTTGTTGTGTGTTCTCTCTGACTTTATTTTTACAGTTTCCCCCATTTGGCCTTCGGTGTAATTGTAATTTAATTGATTACAACAATTTAATAGCGACCAAAACGCAATTTATAATTCTATCTAGCGCGATATCATAACTTTTTGATGATTAATTAGAATGATTAATTATTAAGTATAATTTTCTTCAATGTATTATACATTGACATGTTTATATGTACTTGATTACCAGTTAATTTACAAAAATTTACTTATACCTAATACATGTTCAGAAAATATATAGGTATTGGTTAGAATATTAATGAAAATGATGGGGAGTAATCTGTTGTATTTTCTTAATGTGCTTAGTTTTCTTTAACATTTTTATTCTATGTTTCTCTCTCTCTCTCTCTCTCTCTCTCTCTCTCTCTTTCATGTAATAATTAACTAAAATCTTTCAAAACCGTCTGTTAACGATAGTCAGGCATAATTATGTTTAAAAATTGATGATAATCTTATGACTGATTTATTAAATAGTTTATTAACGTTAATTGTATATTGATAAGTTAATTTCCGATAATGAACAAGATATTTTTCAGCAATAAAGTTAACCTAATAAGTAACATTGGGTTTACATGGGCAGATTAACTGAATCTAATATACTTATAAAATAAAATAGCGTGAATGAATCTACTACAGACATTAAGATGATTGAATGAAGAGAACTTAAATAACGGAGCAATTAAGAATGGAAACCAAATTAAAAAGAAAGGGAAAAGTGACAAAAAAGTAAGAAAATAAAAGAGTTTGAGATATATAAAGACCGATTTTCGCCATTATTAAATAGATCTCGGTGGTACAGTCGACATAGTTTCTAACTCTCTTTTCAGGTTGGTTCCAGCGTCGGATGTTCCCGGGTTCCGAGACCAAGAAAAAATCTTTCCTCAGGAAAAGTTAACAGGTGTTTATATATATATATATATATATATATATATATATATATATATATATATATGCCTAGCTATCTATCTATATATGTATATATGTATATATATATATGTACGATTGTACGTATGTATGTATGTATGTATGCATGTATTATGTATGTATATATGCATATACGTGTGTATGTATATACAGCCACACACACATATATATGTGTGTGTGATGAAGATTGCGGTTGATTTGCCAATAAGTTAAAAACACTCGCAGATGATAATAGCCAGTATAACGAAAATGGTACTATTAGTGAGAAAAAGGAAATTATATAAATAGTTTTGATAATAATAAAACCGGTACTAAGATATAGTACCAGAGGCTTTAGATATTAGCAATGCCAGTGATAATAATAACGATGATGATTATAGATATAATGAGGATAATGATAATAAGAGCAAATAACCATAATAATGAAAATGACAAAATTAAAGTAATTGTAGTAACAATAATGGTGATAATAATATAATTTATGATATTGATACTGATAGTGCTGATAATATCAAAGATAACGATAATGAAAACAGTAATATAAAATTCAATAACGGTGTTATGGTAATTATTGCAATGATAGCATTAATAATATCTAGAATACAATAATGAAATACTTATTATACGAATAAGAATAACAATAATGATATTTATCATAAAAAACATTAATCAGCAATTAAAATCCATGACAATAGCAATAACAATCATAACAATCATACTAACAGTGAAACAACTAATAAGTTACGTCACTAAAATAATAAGAAAAAAAAACGAAAAAAAACGAAAAAAACGAAAAAATTAGAACTAAAAGAAAAAACTCCTTTTGGCTATTTACAAGATTTTTCTTTTCCTTGAAGCAGTTGAATTCATTAATAGATAACTTGACATGAAGTTCTGATAATATCTGAAAGGAGATACAATAAACTTAATAGAAGTGGATCAATTTACCGATGGAAATATAACGACGAAGAGCTTGTAAATTAGCTAGATAAAATTTGGTGTAAACTTGATTTTTATTGAATTTTGGCTCATTAATTTTGTTATTGTCTTTTTCATATGATTCCCTGGGATGTAATTAACCTTCTTCCTGCCTTATCTAGAGTCACAAAAACCAAATAGGTATTATAAATACTTCTGTATCCTAAGTAGTGCCGGCATCCCGATGTTAAAAAATAATTGGGTAAGAATCTGCAGATATACGAGTAAAATAAAGGATTATCAAAAGGTAAATTGTCTTTTTGGATAATACATGTTATTGTGAAAAAAATAAAAAATAAAAAAAATAAAACGGAAGAGGAAAGGCTGAGGAGAGGAATATAAAGAAAACTCTTTGGACATTTCAAGCTGCAAATTAAATAATATTATACATTTGTTTAGCATAAGAAGATTATTTACGTTTGATAACCTTATTAGCGAGAATGCAAATAACCTGAATGATTATACTTGCAAACCTTAAGAGGATTGAAGGAAGAAACAGACAGAGAGGGATGGAGACAGAGCAATGGAAATAGGGAGGGAGGGTAAGAGAAAGAGAGATAGCGAGAAAGAAACAAGGAGAAAGAGAAAATAAAAGATAGAAAATGAGAAAGAGAGAAGGGGGGAAGACGGTGAAACAGCCAGACAGAAGATTGAAATTTAGGATAAAGGACAGAGAGGAAGACGGAAAGAAAGAGAAATAGAAAGGCAGAGAGAGAGATAATAAAGAAAAAAAATAAATAAGAGAGAGATAGAGAAAGTCCGATATTGTTTAAATTTTATGTATTGATATACATTTAGTTCAGAATATATAGGTATTGATTAGAATATCAATGAAAATTATGGTGATTAATCTATAGTATTTTCTTAATGTGTTTAGTTTTCTTTACCTTATTACTTATTTTCACTCTCTCTCTCTTTCATGGAATAATTAACCTAAATCTTTTAAAACTTCGTCTATTAATGAGTGTTTGAAAATTGATGAAAAAGCTTATGATTGATTTATAAAATAATTAGTTTATCGGCGTTAATTGTATCTTTAAATACTAAAATTAACCTAAAAACTAATATTTGTTATCCTTATTAACGAGAATGTAAATAGCGTGAATTACTCTACTTATAATCATGAAGATGATTGAATGAATAAATTTAAACAAAAACAGACCAATGAAGAATAAAAATTAGAATAAAAGGAAAATCAAAAGTGACAAAAAAATGATAATAATTATAATAATAATAATAATAATAGTTTGAGATATATAAGGACCGATCATCTCAGATCTCGGTGGTACAGACGGCAAAGCATGTAACTCTCTTTTCAATAGACCAAATAGGAATGGAAATAATAAAAGAAAAGGCAAAACTGACAAAAAAAGCCTATAATAAAAGAGTTGGAGATATATAAGGACCCATTTTCTCCTTCATTAATTAGATCTCGGTGGTACAGTCGACATAGTTTCTAAGTCTCTTTTCAATAGACCAATCAGGAATGGAAATAATAAAAGAAAAGGCAAAACTGACAAAAAAAAAGCCTATACTAAAAGAGTTGGAGATATATAAGGCCCGTTTTTCGAATATCATCTTAGATCTCGGTGGTACAGTCGACATAGCTTCTAACTCTCTTTTCAGATTGGTTCCAGTGTCGGAGGTTCCCGGGTTCGAGACCAGAATAATCTTTCCTCGGGAAAAGTTAACAGGTGTCCTCGGCACTTGCTCGTGTTTGGCGGTTCACGAGCGTTCTCTTCGGAGATAACGTCCCCCACTCGAGGTCAAAGGTCATTCCGGTCGGCAGTCACGCAGTAAGGCAGCACAGGCTCTCTGGATTATAAATTGGTTCAAATCTGTATGAGTTTCTGGTTCGGTCCGATGCGATGGTTGTTTTGCAATGATTATCAATATATATATATTTTTTTAACATTCCTCGATTTTTTTTACTCCTTCCCTAAATAAATTTAATTTATTTAATGTTTAACCAGTTACAAATCCTTAAAAAAACGACTTATAATCTGCAAGTAAAATCAAAGATTATCATGAGACGAATTGTCTGTTTCCTAAGCTTGATATTGCCTAAACATGGAAGAGGGAAAGATAGGGAGAGGAATATAAAAGAAAAGTAATTACTTATTTCAATTATTATTTCATTACAGTGATAAAACAATCAAAATACTTACAATGTGATATATTAATATTTAAGCATTTGTCTGTATATATTAATTCTTCATTACTGACGACTTGTATTATTCTGGCTTGTGGAGAAAGCAGACATTTGTCTTCATTATGACCAACAACATACAACTGCATTTTGTGTCTGTCTGTTCGTCGCTTACTAACTATTAATTCAAAGAGAAGAGAAAGAGAATCCAATAGCGAAGAGAAGTTTTGCAATAATTTCATATTCGTAATAAAAAGATACCTTTAACTTTATAATTCAGATTTTATAAAGATATTCCCGAAACTTTTTTCACTATATCTTTTATTGATTATATTTAGAAACAATTAGATTATTTGAACAATTAGATTAAAAAAACAACAGCAACATTTTTCTGCAGATCTCCTGGACTGTTATTATGCAATCTGCAGGAATCTCCAGATATGCAAATGAACATTAACAAAAACAACGAGAATGATATATATATATATATATATATATATATATATATATATATATGTATATATATATATATATATATATATATACATATATATGTGTGTGTGTGTTTGTGTGTGTTAGATTACTATGGATTAATAATAGCTCAATACCTGTTATTCTATATTTACAAAAGCAAAATAAAGAAGAGGAGGAGAAGAGAAGAAAAGAATATATACAAAACACCTTTTCACTATTTACACAAATCAGTCGTTATTTCAAGGGAAAGAGAGAGAGAGAGAAAGAGAGAAAGAGAGAGAGAGAGAGAGAGAGAGAGAGAGAGAGAGAGAGAGAGAGAGAGAGAGAGAGAGAGAGAGAGAGAGAGAGAGAAAGAGAAAGGTAATGAGAAGGGGGGGGGGAGAGGTGAAGATGTGAAAAAGGAAAAGAGATTCCTGCGTAAAGAACGAAGAAGAGATTAAGAAAACCGGCAAAGATATTGTTTATGATAACAGTAAAATGATGGTGAGCATTTTACATTCTTTTGTTTTCTAATTCCGTGTTCTCTCTGACTTTATTTTTACAGTTTCCCCCATTTGGCCTTTGGTGTAACTGTAATCTAATTGATTACAATAATTTAATACCGACCAAAACGCAATTTATAATTCTATCTAGCGCGATATCATAACTTTTTGATGATTAATTAGAATGATTAATTATTAAGTATAATTTTCTTCAATATATTTACATGTTTATTTTACAAAAAATTACTAATACCTAATACATGTAGAAAAAATATATAGTTATTGGTTTGAATATTAATGAAAATGATGGGGAGTAATCTGTTGTATTTTCTTAATGTGCTTAGTTTTCTTTGACTTTTTTATTCTATGTTTCTCTCTCTCCCTCTCTCTTTCATGTAATAATTAACTTAAATGTTTTAAAACCGTCTGTTAACGATAGTCAGGCATAATTATGTTTAAAAATTGATGATAAGCTTATGACTGATTTATTAAATAGTTTATTAACCTTAATTGTATATTGATAAATCAATTTCAGATGAACAGGATATTATTCAATAATAAAATTAACCTAATAACTAACATTGGGTTTACATGGGCAGATTAACTCAATCTAATATACTTATTAAGAGAATGCAAATAGCGTGAATTAATCTACTAGTCATTAAGATGATTGAATGAAGAGAACTTGAATAACAAGAAGACCAATTAAGAATGGAAACCAAATTAAAAGGAAAGCAAAAGTAAAAAATAATGATAATAATAACAATAAATAATAATAATAAAAGAGTTTGAGATATATAACGATCGATTTTCAGCTTATTTATTTAGATCTCGGTGGTACAGTCGGCAAAGCATATAACTCTCTTTTCAATAGACCAATCAGGAATGGACATAGTAAAAGAAAAGGCAAAAGTGACAAAAAAAAAAAAAAAAAAAAAAACATAAGAAAAGAGTTTGAGATATATAAGGCCCGAGTTTCTCCTTCCTTATTAGAACTCGGTGGTACAGTCGACATAGTCTCTAACTCTCTTTTCAGGTTGGTTCCAGCGTCGGATGTTCCCGGGTTCGAGACCAGAATAATCTTTCACTCGGGAAAAGTTAACAGGTGTTCTCGGCACTTGCTCGTGTTTGGCGGTTCACGAGCGTTCTCTTCGGAGATAACGTCCCCCACTCGAGGTCAAAGGTCATTCCGGTCGGCAGTCATGCAGTAAGGCAGCACAGACCTCTGGATAATAAGTTGGTTGAAATCTGTATGAGTTTCTGGTTCGGTCCGATGCGGTGGTTGTTTTGCACTCATTTAACAGCAATTTGGAGCAGAAAGTCTGGTTATTCAGATCATTTGAAATATGTGCTCCTTCACATTTATTTATTTAATTCTAAACCATTCGAAAAAAAAAAAAAAACGCGTAAGAATCTGCAAGTAAAGATGTAAAAGTAAAGATAAAAGTAAATATATATATATATATATATATATATATATTTATATATATATAAATATAAATAATAATATAAATTGTCTCTTTTGCAAGCATAATAAACACAGAAGAGAAAAGATGGGGAGAGGATCATAAAATAAAACTTTATAATTTATGAGAAACTACATTAGAATAATACAATCATTAAGCGCTCGCAATTAGTTGGATATAAAATGGTAGGTTAGAAAATTAAATTAATCGGTTTGTGTTACTTATTACTTCATTACTGACGACTTGCAAATCCTTATTCTGGCTTGTGGAGAAAGCAGACATTTATAGAGTTATTATAACCATCAACATATAAGTGCATTTTGCGACACCTCGTGTCTATTCCTCGTGTCTCTCTGTTCGTCTCTTATTAACCTATAGAGAAGAGAAAGAGAATTCAATAGAAGTTTTGCAATCATTTTCTATTCATAATAAAAAAATACCTTCATCATTCCAATTTTATAAAAGTATTCCTCGAAACTTTTTTCTCTATATCACTTGCATTGATTATATTTGGAAACAACAAAATTGTTAAAAAAATAACTTTTGTCTGAAGATCTCCTGGACTATTATTATGCAACCTGTAGGAATAAGATAAAAAAACGTATTTTTTTCTTTTCTTTGTTTTGATAGAATTACTATGGATCGATAATAACTTAATACATGTTATTCTATATTTGCATAACTAAAACAAAGAAGAGGAGGAGAAGGAGAGAAGAAAAGAATATCTACAAAACACCTTTTCACTATTTACGCAAATTAGTCGTTAGTTCAAGGGAAGGAGCGAGAGAAAGAAAGAATGAAAGAGAGAGAGCTAATAAAGAAGAAAGGGAGACGAGAGAAACAAAGTGAATGAGACAGAGAGAGAAAATGAGAAAAAGAGAGATAAGATAATAAAAGAAAATGGGAGAGAGAGATTGAGAGAAATAAATAAATAAAGAGGACAGAGAATAAGAGAGAATCTTCTCCCTTTAGGACTAACCGGAAGACAGAAAGAGAGAGAAGGAAAGAGAAAGGTAATGAGAAGGGGGGGGGGGGATAGAAGATGGGACGAAAGGAAAAGAGATTCCTGCGTAAAGAACGAAGAAGAGATTAAGAAAACCGGCAAAGATATTGTTTATGATAACAGTAAAATGATGGTGAGCATTTTACTTTTTTTTCTTATTTCGTGTTCTCTCTGACTTTATTTTTACAGTTTCCCCCATTTGGCCTTTGGTGTAACTGTAATCTAATTGATTACAATAATTTAATACCGACCAAAACGCAATTTATAATTCTATTTAGCGCGATATCATAACTTTTTGATGATTAATTAGAATGATTTATAATTAAGTATAATTTTCTTCAATGTATTTACATGTTTATATGTACTTGATTACCAGTTAATTTACAAAAATTTACTAATACCTAATACATGTTCAGAAAATATATAGGTATTGGTTAGAATATTAATGAAAATGATGGGGAGTAATCTGTTGTATTTTCTTAATGTGCTCAGTTTTCTTTGACTTTTTTATTCTATGTTTCTCTCTCTCTCTCCCTCTCTCTCTCTCTTTCATGTAACAATTAACTTAAATCTTTCAAAACCGTCTGTTAACGATAGTCAGGCATAATTATGTTTAAAAATTGATGATAATCTTATGACTGATTTATTAAATAGTTTATTAACGTTAATTGTAAATTGATAAGTTAATTTCCGATAATGAACAGGATATTTTTTAACAATAAAGTTAACCTAATAAGTAACATTGGTTTACATGGGTAGATTAACTCAATCTAATATACTTATTAAGAGAATACAAATAGCGTGAATGAATCTACTAGTCATTAAGATGATGGAATGAAGAGAACTTAAATAACAAGAAGACCAATTAAGAATGGAAACCAAATTAAAAGGAAAGCAAAAGTAAAAAATTATAATAATAATAATAATAAGGCCTTATCTGCAGCGTCATTATCTGCAATAATTGCCAAAAACTCGCAATAGCTTGCTGCCGTATTTCAGATTCTATTGCCAAAGACCACCACCCGCCCACGTGTACCAACCTATCCAATAGGGGCGCCAACACGCATGCGCGAACCATCTCCGAATGGCGAAAATGCCAAATATTCCCTGATTTTTATTTTATGTCGTCTCATTCAACCGTTTAAAGAGTATCTTAATGATGGTTTACAACGAAATTTATGTAACAATGAAGTAAGATTATAATGTATAGTATACTGCATATTTCGAGACTCCAGTTCATGCGTGAAAATGTAAAACAAATACCACCATATGTAGCTTTGATAAATGGGTGATAAATAATTGTTTGAATCCTTTTGGCTTGGATTACATTTACTTTTTAACTCGTAAGAAACTGAATTTGCCAAGTGTTTGACATGAGAAACATTTAAACGGCAACAAAAAGTCTATTAGACGTATTTTTATGTTCATTCTCAGGGCAGACTGGTAATCAAAGGCTATTGAAGTATATAGTCACAATTAGAGTAATGCGTTCGAAATTGTTTAGATTGAATGGGCAGCAAAGGCTCTCTTCAGAGAAAACTGATGTAAATCAAGTCGGTAACTCATGTAAAACAATAAAATACCTGAGTTTAATTTATTTACAGTGATAACCTATAATGTTTGCATATAATAATAATTTTGTTTGTTGTGCGATATCCATTTTAAGCATGACTTCTGTAATACACACACAATATGCGAGAATAACTTTTGTTGTAATGAAATTATCATGAAAAGTATAGCATACCTAGGTGAATATGCCTAGAATAAATTTTGCTTTGATTGATGTGTCATGGAATGCATTCTATATTTGCACAAATAACATCTATTTACTGACTGCTAATCTGCACAACTAGTTTTTTGAAGAAATAAACTTTTTTCATACTTAAAGTAGGATGATGTTAACTTATATTCAGATTCACATTCCGATATGAACTACTAAAGCAAACAAGAAATGTATTTGTCGTGTTTTATGAACTCAAAAGTGTTTTTTCATCAGAAGAAAAGGCAATTAACTGTAAAAAGAAAAAAATTCAAAGGCGCGTCACAGAGGCACGGGTCGCTCTGTGAGCGTGACGGCTGGTTTTGTTCGAGCGGTACGACACTTTCGCCGTCGTACGCCCGGCAGTGCCCATGAAGTGAAATCATTTCAAGAAATTGACGCTGCAGATAAGGCCTATAATAAATAATAATAATAAAACAGTTTGAGATATATAAGGATCGATTTTCACCTTATTTATTTAGATCTCGGTGGTACAGTCGGCAAAGCATCTAACTCTCTTTTCAATAGACCAATTAGGAATGGAAATAATAAAAGAAAAGGCAAAAGTGACAAAAAAAAAAACATAAGAAAAGAGTTTGAGATATATAAGGCCCGAGTTTCTCCTTCCTTATTAGATCTCGGTGGTACAGTCGACATAGTTTCTAACTCTCTTTTCAGGTTGGTTCCAGCGTCGGATGTTCCCGGGTTCGAGACCAGAAAAATCTTTCCTCGGGAAAAGTTAACAGGTGTTCTCGGCACTTGCTCGTGTTTGGCGGTTCACGAGCGTTCTCTTCGGAGATAACGTCCCCCACTCGAGGTCAAAGGTCATTCCGGTCGGCAGTCATGCAGTAAGGCAGCACAGACCTCTGGATTATAAATAAGTTGGTTGAAATCTGTATGAGTTTCTGGTTCGGTCCGATGCGGTGATTGTTTTTCACTCATTTAACATCAATTTGGAGCAGAAAGACTGGTTATTCAGATCATTTGAAATATGTGCTCCCTCACATTTATTTATTTAATTTTAAACCATTAAAAAAAAACAGGAACAAAAAAACGCGTATGAATCTGCAAGTAAAGATGTAAAAGTAAAGATTACACGGAAGAGAAAAGATGGGGAGAGGATTATGAAATAAAACCTAGTATTTATGAGAAACTATAAAAAAAAATGACAATAGCATATAGGAATAATAATGACAAAACCATCGTTATTAATAATAAGATGAATACTTTCTTCCAGGTACAGAAATGATCCTCAAATCATTAATCACTATTTAATTTTCTTTGTCATTGTTAGAGTTACACAAAGTAGTCAGTGATTCAAAATATACATACATTTTATATCATTGTATTACCCTTATATCTTATATATATTGTTGAAATATACCTTTAAGTACATATTTCATTTATTATATGGTTAAAACTCTTGGAAAATACGTTAAAATACTTTACTGTAAAATCGACATTGTTATTCGCTACCTAATACTTGCATTAGCAACGGATATATGTGAAGGCAATGACAGGCGATAAGAGCTCTCATATAAATTATTGTCGCTCACATATATAATGGTTCGTTTATGTAATAACAAATCTGATATCAACTGCCATTGCCTTCATATACATGCGTTGCTGAAACAATGGAGTATAGTGAAGAAAAGAATTGAGTATATGTAAATAAATATGTATACACACACACACACACACACACACATACACACACACATATATATATATATATATATATATATATATATATATATATATATATATATATATATATATATATACATACATATCTATATGATAAATACACTAACTATCAGTTTACATCCTAATGAACACATGGGTAAGGATAAATCAGATTAGTGGAGCAAATGCATAACCGGCGACTGCATTATGACTAAATTAGAACTGATTCCTTTACCAATCGTGCTGTTTAATTATAGCAGTTACAGCCAGGTATTAAAATAATTTGGTGGAATGATTCTATATTACATATTATTGAGTACTTTATGTAACTTATTTCTTCAGTGTCCGTTTATTTATGATATATATCAATTGTAAATAAAACATAATAGTGATAAATAATTTGGGATTTTTTTTCTGTGCTTGAAAGTATTGTTCATATATGCAATATATAGTGAGTGTATTTAGTAGTCTACTGAATAATGTTTTCTGTTCTTGCTCTTCATCTGGCTATTAATGTTATTGTTTTGTATTTACTATTGCTGTTATTATTATCATTATTACTATTATTCCCACTATTAGTATTATTACGCGAAATAGATATTTATTTTACGGACGAGGGAAGAAATGTTGCAGAATAGGCCAAGACGCAATAGATTCTGTTTTGAGAGAAATCGTATTAGAAAGAGAGAAACTGCTGAAGGTATAAAATAGTGGACACTATGATGGGCCTATGGTTGTTGGTTGGATAAATTGGCAATCAACCAGTGACCAATTCGTCATAGTGGTTCCATTTTGCCTTACCAATTTAGAAAAAAGGTCATACAGTTTTGTCTCCTTTTTATAAGTGATTACTTTATGGATAATTCTCTGGTTTAAATATCAAATTTATTTAATCATATGTATTATATGAAGGCAAATAACAAACCGTGTGTGTGTGTGTCTCTCTCTCTCTTATGTTTTAGTGAGATGACTTTAGCGGTTTCTAGTCTGTTGACTCTAACAGGTTTTAGTGAGTTGACATTAGTGAGTTTAAGGAAGTTGGCAAATGGGTTGACTTTAAAAGAGTGATATTGGGTTGACATTGGCAAAATTACTTGCATGAGTTTCGGTGTGTCGGAGAATGCGTGGTTACGAAAATGCGTTTGTATGTTTAGCTGGCTTTATATTTTTTTTCTTTATCTTTACGAATAAACTTTTGTACCTTATAAAATGGTGCCGGTTCGTTTTGTTCAAAAAGTTTATTTCCTAGAATTGTTCGTCTGTCCACCGTCTTCGAAGTTTTAGAAAAGTAGCTTGTTATTATTGTTATTATGTCTGAAACGTCTCACTTTTTGGATGCACAAATAAAATTTAGCATGATCGGCCTTCTAAGGAAGTGCCTGTCATCTGCAAGTCTCTGCCTCTCCCCCCCCCCCCCCCCATCTCTTTCTCTTATTCTCTCTCTCTCTCTCTCATTCTGTCTCTCTCCTCTCTCTCCTGTTTTATTTACGATACATCCGTTGTCGAGACAAATATCAGGTAATACACAATCTTGCTAAATCTATCTAGTAGAATAGGATGAATGCAGAGAAGAATTATTTATTTTGAAATTCTACTACAAAACATCATGCAGATTTATAACGAAACGTTTTGAAATATCTATCTATCTACACACACACACACACATATATATATATATATATATATATATATATATATATATATATATATATATATATATATATTTGTGTGTGTGTGTGTGTGTGTGTGTGTGTGTGTGTGTGTGTGTATGTATGTATGTATATACGTGTATGTATGTAAGTATGTATGCATGAAAACAAAACAACGAATTGAGACACAGGAAAACACACGAATACGCCAGAGGCCTTTTCGCTTCACAGCTTTATCAGTTACAATACACAAAAGATACAGAGTGGGCTTTATATGCTACATATATCAGGTCATATCAGGTCACATTAGGCGCGCGACGACCTTGGATAGTTCGTGGCTCCCCTGAACGTGTATGTATGTATAAATGAATTAATAAATAAAGGAATGATGTATATATATGTGTGTGTGGGATCACTGTATATGTATCTTTAGGAAGAAACATACGACATCATCATAACAACAAAATTAACAAAATAACGATACTGTAGAATAACCAATTACAAAACTGACCAAGAATTCAAACATCATTATCCAAAGAGTCATTTCAACGTAATTGCTTCATTGACAGAGGAGTTAAATCTTGCAAGGAAAGATAACACTCTTGAGTTTCTCCGCCACGAGGACTACGCCAGCTAACAGATGACCTGCAACGAAAAGCAATATTGAGGATAAAGACGCAGCTATTTTGATTACGGGCGTGTGTGTGTGTGTTACGGGCGTGTGTGTGTGTGTGTGTGTGTGTGTGTGTGTGTGTGTGTGTGTGTGTGTGTGAGTGTGTGTGCATGTGTACGTATGTATGTATGTAATGTATGTATGTATGTGTGCGTGCGTGTTCGTGTGTCTTTGTGTGACCATACATGCAGGCATTCTTGAGTGTATGATTGCTGATCACGGTTAACCCATCAAAACCCAATATCCAGTAATATATGTGGTAGTTACATACCATTTATTAGATGTAATTCTTCGTTGTAATCACCATAGAAATGAAAAACATGTAATAAATAATCCAAAATGTCTCAAAAGAACATGATAATACATCACTTTTGACTCTTATGCTTCTTATGGACACTCCCCTTAATAGTTATGGTGATATTGAAGGTGACGATGATAATAATTTTAATGATGATGATGAATAAGATTACCTTCATCATTATCATTATCAGCATCGTTACTATTATTACTATTTTCTTTATTATCATTATTTTGTGTTAATTATCATTATGATGACTATTATTACTTTTCTCATCATCATTTTTATTATCATCATCATTATCAATATAACTAGCTTTATCATTATTATTCATCTTTATTGATATTAGGATCATTATGATCATTATCATTACCATCATTTTTTTATCCTCATTATTACTAATATTATCATTATCATTGTTATCATAGTTATCATTTTTGTTATTAAGATTATTGTAGTTATTGCTATTACTATCACAATTACGATCATTATCATCATTAATTGATAATGATAATGATATCAATAAT